>JACCGJ010007173.1:0-34833 GCA_013407085.1 Atriophallophorus winterbourni
TATATATATATATATATATATATATATAATTAATTTACTAAAATAACGCACTGTTAGTTTTTAACAACGTATATATTGGAAGGCACTGCAGTTACCGCCAGTATTTTGTAAGCTGAAATATTTAACACCAGAGTTGTTTATATTTATTAAGGATTTCATTTTAGTCTTCGTCTCATAGACATAGGAGCTAATTATATGTTATTGTATGATTCTGGAACAAATGTGCGAAATGCATAAAACAATTCTGCAATGAGTTATACTTACAAGTTTTTCAAAATATTATTATTAAATGAAATAATTTCATTGTGTGTTATGAAGATATAGGTAAAATTACGTTCCTAAATACTGACGGTAATTATAGTTACCACTTCAAAATATCATGGAAAATACATAAATAAAATAAATACATAAAACATAAAAATTAATCATGTGTTTTATTTAAAGCATAATTAAGCAGAATAACACAAAAATATCATAAAGAAACGTATATTCAATTACCGTAGACAAAGACAATGAGAAATCTCCATCAATTTTCGACATCAATTACTTGAATGAATCTTTCGTACCCCAACGAGCTGATAATGAAAGTCAACAGAACTTCATTCTTCCAACCAGCTTGCTATCTCAATTCATCCTTCACCAATGTATCTGATTTCAAAGGTCTTTTGTGCAAATTCTTCTGTCTCACGCTTAAAGTTTACAGGATCAGATAGTCTCTCACCAATTGTATTAAAGGAATGCGCTGGTGTACTTTCGGATCCTATCGCATTCATTTTCAACCGTTGCATGAAAAGAGAAATTATGCGTGAATGTTGGAAATCTGACATCATAAGCGCGATTCCCAAGAAAGATCCCTGAAAATACTGCCCGATCGTCTGCACGTCACAGTTGCTTAAAGTACTTGAAAGGATTTTGTTACGACTAATGTATTCAAGTTGTTAAGTACATGATGCTTATCAGTTTGCCTACTGTTGGAATCGTTCAAAGTTGATGCTGTCGGTTTGCTTACGGATTATATTTCAAGTTCTCTAGACAGTAAATCGAAAGCTGTACAGCTTTGTTTTCTGAATTATACCAATGCGTTTAACAGTGTTGCATGATGTTTCTTACTCCGAAAACTATCTGAATGTGCTGTTCCAACAAACATTATTCATTGGATTGCATCGTACTTCCAAGGTCGTCTTCAATATACGGTCGTGAATGGCAAAACCTCCCGTAGTGCGTCTAGGATGAAGTAATGTCCCCATTTTATTTTCTACTTACATTTCTGATCTTCATTATAACCATTCTATACTTACTATCAAATACGCTGACGGCGTTTCCGCTGCATTGAACCACAATAGTCGAGTCAATCAAGATGCTTTAGAATCAAAGATTACAAGCATTGGTCAATGGTCACCAAGTGCTGATGCACTTGGTTTATCTTTAAGTCCTCAAAAGTGCAACAAAATGTTATTGTTCTACATGACTGAACAGAGATGTTTAGCTATTCATCAAAACATACCTCGTGTTTAATATAATGACTTGGTGTTTGAAAGATGTAGTAGCTTCAAGTACCTTGGTGTTACTATATGCGACAGTCTTAGATGACCAATCTTGTAACCACAAAAATCCTAATGGTTCGCCGGTTGACATTCTATTCTCTTCGCCTCCGTTTCCTTTCCATTGCGCATAATTCAACTCCATCTTTTCCTGACATCGTTCTATACCTCATCTAAGCATCCCCCGTATTTTACTCAGCCTCCAGGAAATGCATTTTCTGCTGATTAGAAGAGCCATTAAGGTTAAATCAAGATTTAGCTGTGTTTCTGCGAATTTGATTGGAGACACTATTGCCGATCGTCACCCCCGTGAATGCAACAGATTGATCATAAACGTTTCTTCTGAAAGTGCACATCCACTGTGCAAAACTCTTGTTGCATACAATTTTTTACATCCATACCAACCCAATATTTAATTCCTTATTCAAGAAATAATACATTAAGAAACTCTTTTGTTTTACCTGGCTCGATATATGTTTAATCAATCGATATCTGCTTCAAGGTTGAAGATGTGCCTGACAAGTTCATAATTGATGTTAGGATATCCTCTTATATGAAATCCGAGATCAGCGAGTTGACACGACAAAAACAACACCTCACCAGCATTCATAGCCGTTCTCGCGGTAGAAAGAACCAAAATTCGAACACTAGATCACACAGCCGAACGCAACCAACAAATAGTTGCTACTATCATTGACATTTCGGTGCTAAAGTCATTCATTTCACGTCTTTAAACCCTACGCACATGACACTCCTTTACAACATGACGTCAAACGCCATATTGTAACCCGTGGGCCCGCGGTTTCCAGTAGACCACGCAACTTAGCACTTAACAAACTCGAAGCTGTCAAAATAAAATTTGAGCATGTGATTGAAATAGGAATAATCCATCCATCAAATTCACTTCAGGCCACACCTATTCATATTATCAAAAAACCGAACCCTGACGTCCATGTGGTGATTATCGTTCTTTGAATTGTGCCATGATCCGATGCAGTTATCCTAATCTGAATATGCATAACTTCGCACTGTCTCTTCACGAAAAATCCTTGTTTTCCAAGTTCAATTTAGTGACCTCATATTATAATGTTTCAGTAGCTAACGAATATATTCCCAAAACTGCCATCATCCCTCAATTTGGTGTGTTCAAAATTCTCTGGATGCGATTTAGTCTACACAATGCTGCACAGACGTTCCACAGATTCATGGAATAAGTTTTCCTCGGTCTATCTTTCGTCTACATGTACATTGATGATCTCCTACTCGCTAGTGAAACTCCTACTGAACATGTTAAACATTTTTGTGAAGTATTCCAAAGTCGATTCCACTATGATATTGTGGTCAATACTCATAAATATTCGTTTGGAGTTATTTATCTCGAAATTCTGTGACACCAAATTTTAGTTATGTATAAAACAGTTACCTAAAATCTATCAGCTATCAAAGATTATTCATGTCCTAACTCCATCTGCTGTGCCAGACCTATCTTGGGTTTAGTGAACTATTATATACGCTTTGATATCACAAACATTGACTGATTTGTTACGTGGGTAAGTACGTGAATTTAGAATGACTGAGAAGGCCATTAAATCATTTGAACAACTCAAAACTGCTCTGATCAAAGTTACTTCGATGACTTACTTATTAACGAACCCCAATGCGCGATTGTAGCTTGCTACAATCGCATTACAAGAAGTAGTCGGCAAAGTCCCTCAACAAGAAGTGGACAATGTCTTCAAGCCACTCGCGTTCTTTTTATAGTCTTTAATCAGCTCAAACTAGATATAGTATGTTTAAACATGAGTTACTGGCTATTTATTAAACTATACGGCATTTCCTGCATTGGATGAAGGCTATGATTTCACAGTTTTGACCGATCATGAATCACTAACTTTTGCTCTTGATGCCCTATTGGATCAATAGAAAAATAGAAATATAGAAAGAAGAATAAATATGTCACTTGGATTATTTCTCACAATTTACCTGCGACATTGCTGTATGCCTGGATCGTCTAGTGGAGGCGCTAGCGCATTTTCCCGCATGCCGATACATGCATTTAGCCAACCTACATTTGATCTCGAGCAGTTAGCACGTACTAAACACAAAGACCATGAACTTCATCAGTATTGACCTTTAAGTTCAAAATGTATCAAACAAGTTTTTAATTGTGAATCAAATTTGTTCATAGTTCGTCACTTTTCATGCACTAAACCACGTCCCATTATTCCCAAATCACTTAGAAGGCAGGTATTTGACCAAATCCATGGTTTATCCCACCCAGGTGTTCGAGCCACCCGCAAATTGATCAGTGACCGTTTTGTTTGGCCAAACATGCAGAAAGATATTCAACTGTGGACGAAATCTTTCAACAAGTGCCAACGCAGTAAAGTCCAGCGCCATAAAATCAGCGTTAATGGATATTTGCCTAAAGCGTACGAACGTTTCTAACAAGATCACATCGACTTCGTCGGCCGTCTTGCTGTATCTAGCGAATTCACATATGTTTTCTCTTGCATTGACCGTTGCCCCGCTGGCCCACTGACATCACAGCGGAAACTAACGCTAAAGCTTTTTCTATCTCCCATAACTACTAATCGCTTGCTTTTAATTTGAATCCAAATTGTTTTGTCAATTGAATATGTTTCTGGGAGCAAACCACATTCTGACTACTGCGTTTCACCCTTGCTCCAATGGTCCATTGGCGAGATCATATCGTCAACTGAAAGCCGCTTTATTGTCACACGGACTTTCCCTACTGGCCAGAACACCTACCCTTGATTATTCGGCTGCTCAGCAGCCAAATTGGTATTTGGCACCAAACTCAGCCTTCCTGGTGAATTCATAGCTTCCTCCTATGTACATGTTGACGTCAAAATTCAAAATTACTTCAACCACTTACGTACATTCATGCATGAATTACTTGCTCTTTTAATTTCACCACACTCTCATTCTGTCCATATCCCAAGTGATTTCTTCTTCTGGATCGAAAAAAGAGATGCATTCCCGTTTAACCTTTAAAATTACAATGAAGATGGGTGACTTCTGCTGACAAGTCAGTTCTTGAGTGTAGAGGAACACCACTACATCACTCTGGGGATCAGGTCCATCCGTCTTAAGGAATGCTGATCAGAGGAGGTCTTGAATAGCTGTTAAGATGGAAACGATATGAGCTCATTCGCTAACGAGTTCAAAGTGTTTACCACTCGCGTGAACAGCGTGCTCGCATTACTCAGCTTCACCATTTTAGTCTTCTCCGCATTAAGGTCATGTCCACGAGTTCTTGATTCACCTACTGATCGGAAGAACCGGAGAAACTTTTCGCCGTACTGACCAAGAAGGATGTAGCGTGTCAGAAGCAGTTCAAACCTTTCCCTTCTAAGTTCTATTGGGCAAATTTTCAGTAAGCTACGTCTGTCATCTTACACAAGGTGGCGTATAATATTAACTATCTTAATCCCCTACTTTGTACCCAATCCTATAAATCATGTTCGCCTTTAGACTGAGCAAATGCAATGAGTAGCCCATATTCTGACAGAGGATGGGCGTTCACCGAGAAAAGCGTCTGAAACATATCCGGTGTAATGACTGCAAATGAATGCTGAATGGCTCAGATCATCCTGGTAGCGATGCCGATTCTCTGACTAGTGTCGTCCTTGGACGTTTAGGAATCCATAACCAGAATCCACAATTCTATTTCAAATTGGCTTAATTTCAGGAACTATTCCCCAGCCGAGTCACCGAATCTTATGCGCATGACGACTGACTTAACCTTATTTATAGGCAGTGACCAGCGATTTGTCCATTTGTTTGAGACATCAACTGATCATTTTAGTCGCTCGTGGCCATTGAGGAACTGACAGAGGCAAAAAGCAATAGATCATAGGCGAAAAAATACAATCGATGGCAACCGCGTCTATGACTTTTCTCAAGAACAACTTGAATAACAACGAGCCGTGAAAAGATCACTGTGGCACACCTGAGCTCGCTAAGACCTCTGAAGACAAAACTCCATTCACCTCTACATGGTTTAACCAGCTTGAAATAAATGCATCTATCCACTTAAGAAGCCACCGTTGAATACCAAGACCCACCAGCTTGACGAACAATCGGCGGTTGCCACACTGTCAAATGACTTATTGAAGCCGATGTAAACAACATCAACTCGTTGACGAGAATCAGTCAAAGCACACCAGCTTTCTCGCGCCAGGCGCAAGTTACTTATACATTAGCGGTCTTCAGTGAATCCATGTTGTAGTGGACACAAACGCTCACACTCTTAAGGAAATTTCCCTATTTTGACCTTGATCAACTAAGGTTTCCCACCTTAAACATAGTTTTACAATACCATTTAATCATTCCTCGGTTTAGACCATTATTATAAAACAATTTTTAAACCACTATGCCAGCAGATCGGAAAAGGTATCTGAGAGAGATCATAAAACCAACAGACGAATAATGTCTGGTCATGGCGTACATTTTGTGACTACTTGTTCCAACAGATGTCTAGCCATCTCTAAATCGAAATCAAAACCTGAAAGTTGTTCACTGGTCTTAGTAACAGAATGTGAATCATAGCACAAGTTGCATATAGCTCAACCAGTGTTCCAGCTTACAAACTATTCTCATCAATGTGTAGCCCACTATTATCCATCAGATTAAGTATGTATAAGGGTTCTTTTCTGCGGCGACGAATGTATACGAATAAGCTTCTAGGTACACAAGTAGACATATCAACCAATCGCTGCTCGTAAAGCAAACGGTTGCTGCGTATTGAAGCCCGACAGATTTTTCTAAGTTGCCTAAATTTGTCGTAGTTGAATGCGCTTCCCCGACTTACGAATAGCGATCACCGCGTTTGAAGACGCTACAAACGTTTTCGAAACTTTTTGTTATATGAATGCGGAATTTTCACCTTACGTCGACTTTTTGACAATGGAACAGTCACCACAATAACTGTCCAGATATTTTTGCGGATCCTCATTCAACGAATAGCGACATCAGCTGATTTATCTAACGACCAATCTAGGGATCTGGCGAAATCACGATACTTATTCGCCTCCCCTTTCCGAAAATTTTTTCTATGAATGGGATCTGGTTCCCAGCTACTGTAACGCTTCCATATGAAACGTTAGGTGGCATGGTCTCTACAACGTAATGGAGCTTCAATTTGAAGCTGCCTAATCTCGTTAGGCATTGTAGTGAATACCAAATTCAAAATTGACGCACACCAAGTATGTCCTACTCTTGTCTGATGGGAAACATGATGCAAGTGGCCCACCTTAACTACCGCGTCCAATATGTCCCGTTCGAATGACACAGAGCCATTCTCTAGGGAAGGCCAATCAATGATCGGAGCATTGAAATCCCCTACATAATCAAGCAGTTTGAATATCTACAGTACTGACAGATCTGTGATAATGGTTTATCTGTCTGAGCATTTGGTGAACGATATACGACACCTATTGTGGCAAAGAAAGCTCCAGTCCTTATGCGGCAGCAAAGGTTCTCATACAGACCAGAGTCTGCTGCCATCTAACCAACACGGTGACCGAAATATATTGTTGGAATTATAACGCAACCCCATCAACGATTCTAGAGCTGCTCCATCAGAGCGAATGTTTCCATATTCACGTATGACCAGCTATTGATTATTTTTTTCATCATGACGATGTATTTCGCGAAAGGGATCAGACACTGCTATGCAAATCAGTACAAACACCATTGCACGTGTGTTTAAAAAAGATGAAAGTCAATCACCTAGGAGTAATTAAAACAAAAAACAGACAAAGAAACAGTCAAGTACGTTCGCACACAAACAACAAAGCCGAACAGATGAAGGACAAGAAATCCTTTTTGAATGAGCACAAATCACGCAGCAATCACCAAAATGTGGTTGTCTCTTCATTTATGCGTAAGCAGGGTTGACCAATGACGGGAATGGAAAGCGCGCCTCGCTCATTGGAATGCTTCTGAACAGGGGGAACGGTCTACGGATTCAGCGTTGGGTGAGGCGAAGTTGGTGAAGCCCAACGGGATGCGAGCGTCGTTGGATTTAGACTGAACAGTGATGGGGTTGCTTTCCAAGTTTTGGTGATTGGTTGTGTGCCTTCTATGGAGATTCAAAAGCAGCCCAAATCATTTTCAACACCAAGAAATTAGCCTAGTTAATTGATACTATTACAACTTCCGATAATTTATAATTATACGGCTTTTAGTTTGTTATCCATATATTTTAAAACCGTTTCAACTTTGTTTCTTGGAATTATGTCTGTTGCGATCTTTTAGCGCTAACCTGATGTCTAGACACAATTCTGTGCGTATCGTTACACCATTTTCTCATTCGTCGAACAGGGCGGCAAGAGAAGAGTTTAGGAAATCGCGTTTTATTTTAACCCGGTCTAGAGCCGAATCCGTTGTTTGCTCCTGCGCTTTGTGCAGAATGACGCAGGATTATCTACTCTCATCAGTAGTAAAAATCTTGTCTTCGTTACTGATTACATGAGCCAGCTGCGGTATTTTCTCAACTATTCTGAGTTCATCAACGTACTTTGCGCCGTCAGAAGTAGATCAAATTTTTAAACGAATTGCAATTGTGGAAGAAACTTCCCCAAAATTGGAACAGATTCAGATTTCACACAAGCTTGCTCCACATAAGATAAGTGGTCTTTGCAAACCTTCAAAGTTGGGTCACTATCTACGTTCAGTCCACCGACACATTCAAATAATTCAACAGAAGCAGTGTCCATTTGAAGCCTACTGCCTGCGACCTTAACACTAGTCGGTGAAAAGCATATCTTACATCGCATAAATATCGCATGCTTCTGGAGCCAGTGATCCATCTCTAGCTTAATTCCATCACCTCGAATATGCAGCCATTTTAAACATATTTCACATGAAACGGCGTTAGCGTCATCGGCAAAATTCTTCGAACATATCACACAAGAATAACCACAGTGAGCAGCGGGGACATCATTCTTTTTAGACTTCATTGCAGCCGATGCTACATGATCTACTTTTGCAGATTTACAAGTCATGATCATGTTCTAATCCTTTCTTGTTCTTGCGATAAGCTTTAAATAGTGCGGATATCCACAACTGTATCAAAAGTTTCGTGAGAAGCAAACTTCCACCTTGGGATTGAATTAGAATTCGTTGCTTAGTCGATCAAAAAACAAGTGCTTTCGTTTATGTCAGAAGCCATGAAGTTTGCATAACCCTCCAATCTCCATTCACTTGAAAAATTATTATGATTTCCAGAAAACCGAAATAATTTGTCATCGACAAAATGGTATACAAGATACAATACGCATTCATGAGCAACCATTGACAAATCTGCCATCCCGTCACAAACACCTGTATCTCTCTCAATTTTCAGTGACCCAAAACACCGTTTCAACTATTCCCGACGGATTATTGTACCAGCTGACACATTCTATTATAATTCTCGAAACGTCCGGTCTCTAATCATACACACGTTCTAACCGAACTGTCCACAGAGCTGGAAACTCTCGTTGACTACTTCAGCTGATATCGAGTGCACTTTTTACATTCCAGCACTCTCGGGAGTTCTGTAGTGATTTGTGAAGTCTTGTGTTTCTGCATCATTTTAAATTGTTAACTTAGATATTATCGTTTCATTCTGACAACCGATATCATTATATTGAACTATCGATTTATTTTCAATGTTATCATTCACATTGCATTGATGTTCTGTTTGTCAACACACACAATAATAACAATATACTTCATACACACGGGTTCTCGTTTTCATGTTGTTGTCTCGGAGTCAAAATCTTATGTGGATATAACTGGAACAAACGCAGTATAACGATCCATTCCTCACTATCAGTTGTGTACGATGTACAGTTAGGGAAAGGTTGATCCGCGACAAAATTTGTGGATATCTAACCAAACACTCTCTGCTAAATGATGCACATCACGGATTCCTAAAATGTATGTCATGTCTGGCTAACTTGTTGAGCTTTCTAAACTAGGTCACTAAGAGGATGGATGATGGTATAGCGGTAGAAGTCTCCAATCTCGACTTTAGTGAGGCTTTGGATTCAGTCAACCACAGGCTCTTGCTTTTCAAACTCTGAGCCATGAAAGTATCAGAACTGGATTCGCGCATTCCTTACTGAACTTTCCTTTACTGTTGGGGTAGATGATACATACTCCGCATGTGCGCATATAACGAGTGGGTTTACACATGGCTCAGTCTTGAAGCCGTTGCCGTTCCTCATCTTCATTGATGATCTAGCTAAACAATTGTGCTCACCCTGTTATATGTTTGCTGAGGACGTAAAAATTATCGGTGGGTCGGATAACTCTGATATGATAAATGACGTAGAATGTGTGACGACATTGGCGGTTAAGTGGGACCTTCTAATTAACATAGAGAAGAGTCACTGGCTCTCTATACTTGCAGGCAACATGATTGTCTCTACGCCCTCAGCCCACATGGAGTTCTGTAGGGTAAAATCTTTTAATGACTTATTTTATCATAATCTCCGCAAACTTTATGTGGGCCGAAAAAGTGCTGCTTCGGCTCAAAGGGACAGGTGGGAACACTTTCGACTACGTTCGCCATCACTTGCAGAAACGCTGGGGTGCAGTTGCCCATCTACAAGGCAATAGTGAGGCCACATCTAAAATGCTGTATCCAGTCTTGGAGGCCCAATTACAAGAAGGATATATTGCAGCAGAAAACGTACTGAAGCTATCCATTCGTATGATCGAGGGTTTAGCATATACCAACTATGAAAATCTTCTATTGGCATTAGGACTTTTCTCGCTTGGGAGAGGCAACTTAGGGTGGATCTTATAGGGACCTTTGAATTTGTCGAAGGATTAAGCTTTCACGATTTCGATCACTTATTTCGGTTCTCTTCTTTGGTTGGTAAACGAGGGCAGAGTCTTAAGCTAAGTAAACGCACACCAGGCTGGAATCGAGAACGCACATATTTAGCATCCGTGTAGTTAACGGGTGGAACTCGCTCTCTGAAGAACTAATCTCGGGAACTTCTGTAAATGCGTATAAACGTGGGCTGACGAATGGTGGCAGGTGCTCTTTCCGGAACATTAACTTTAAGATTAAATCCATCCCTATTTGTTGTGAAATTCAACAAAAAGGTTGGGGACATCTATTTGAAACACTAAAAGCTTTTTCTTCCATGTTTTTCGTTTTTGTTAAAATTAACTTCTGTTCGTTGTCTTTTCATTCGATTGAGCATGCATCATGCATTAACTCTCTCACCTTTTTTTCTGTTGCATTCCAGCCAAAGTCATACCAGGAGAATATTGAACCTACTGTTCGAAGTGGTGGACGCTTTCTTGGCTTACCACCGGAAGTATCCTGGACGCTCGATTGGAGACTCTGCCACATATCGTCTTGTGCAAACTGAACTGAACTGAACTGAACCTTTATTGATGACGGCTCTCCCATCTTCCATTCACACGTACACACGCGTGTGCTCACTACGAATCAATCCTAGTAGTGGCTGGTGTTTTCAACCACACATCCGAAAGAATCTGGGCACTCGTTTCGACTTGATCGACTACCGCCAATGATACTTATGCAGATGTTGATACTGATAACATTCTGATCAGGCGTGGTGTCCTCAATACGAAAAGGACTTCGACTTGAAAGCGTACAGCGCCTCGCAACTCGCATGATTGAAGGTCAGCGAGGGAAACCGTACGCTGTGCGCCTAATGTCTCTCGATCTTTTCTCCCTTAGGCGCCGTCGTTTAAGAGGTGACTTAATAGAAACCTTAAGGACCTTGAAGGGTTTGAGTGGCGTGCAAATGAACGACTCCTTTACCTTAAGCCCCGAGCTGGGCACCCGGGGCCACTCACTTAAAATTGCTAAGAAACAATTTCGGCTAGACTCCAGGAAACACTTTTTCAGACTTAGGGTTGTTAACTTCTGGAACATTCTTCCAGAAGAACTTATATCCTGCAGTACCGTGTCTAGTTTTAATATCTGCATTTCAAGGGGTTTGGACCGCAACTGGGGTAACTTTTTTCATGAATACTCTCATTAGTTCAGTTTGCACAGGACAGTATGCGGCTAACGAGCCAATCGAGCTTCCAAAATTACTTTCGGTGGAAAGCTGCCGAGAAGCAACCACCACTGCCAAAGCGTTTTTTCTTATTGTGATTTCGATATCCTCAACGATCGCGCCGCCAAGGGATAAGCCAATCAAGAGTCCAGAATTTCCGTCTGTGGAAAGCTTCAAAGGAGCGCCCACCACTGCCAAATTTGGTTCATTTTTTTCTGGTATCCACGTCGTATGCGAAGGTACGTCCAATGTTTTCCAAGCCGTCCTTTGGTCCCAGAATTTGTAGCTGCGACTGAGATAAACGGAAAAAGTTTCTCTTCACCAAGCCCGTGAGAGGTTAGCTATGGAAAATTGGTGCGTACATTTAAAACATGACATTTAAAACGAGGCATTATATCAGGATTTTTTGTTTTTTTAAAATTTTGGTCAAGACCATATAATTCCAAAATGAACAAAAATGGACAATTCTGACGACAGACAACCTGTATATTCACGGGAAAATGTCTGGGAAAAGCCCAAGCCACAAGGCATCTAAACCCCTTTTGAATGCACCTATTGATGTGCAAGCTATTAGTTCCTCAGGCAGCTTGTTCCAGAAGCTTACCACTCTTTCACTGAAAAAGTGTTGCCTAAGATTCAGACGGCTGTGGTTTTTCGCGAGCTTCAATGTATGTCCTCTAGTTGAGGGGTTGATCGCTCGAGAGAACAGGATTTGACAGCCCTCGTCGCCTAAGCCTTTCAGGATTTTGAAAGTTTCTATGAGGTCACCCCGTAGACGCCGACGCCGAAGGGAGAAGAGACCTAAAGAAATTAGACGTTCTTCGTAGGGTTTCCCAAACATACCTTCAACCATTTTGGTAGCCAGTCGTTGGACTCTTTCTAATAGTAATATGTCCTTTTGAAAGAAGGGGCTCCAGGCTTGCACGCAGTATTCTAAATGCGGCCTGACAATCGCCGTATATAAAGGGATAAACACTTCCGGCGTTCTACATGTCAGAACGGATTTAAGCCTAAAGAGTTCTCCTCTAGCTCGTTGTGCAGCGGTGGCACACTGCGCAGCCCATTTGAAGTCCGCTGTTACGACTATACCCAAATCCTTAATCCTCTGAATAGATTGAAAGTCGATCCTACCGTTATTCGCAGTTACTGTAATTCTGTCGACTGCTGCAGACAACAGATGACATTTACTATAGTTCAGAGGAAGATCCCAATCCTGCGACCATTTAATGACCTTTTCAATATCTCTCAACAAATCACCGTGATCACTGGATCCGGTGAATTTGACATCATCAGCAAACATGTAGCAGGGACATGACAACTGCGATGCCAGATCATCGATGAAGATCAGAAAGAGTATTGGGCCTAATACTGAACCTTGTGGGACCCCACTGGTAACTGTTGCGAATTCAGAGGTAGTATCGCCTACACGGACCTGGAAGGATCTATCACGAAGAAAACTGGTTATCCAGTCGTGAAGCTTACCAGATATGCCTTTGGCCGAGAGCTTCATCCCTAGGAACCTGTGACTAACCGAGTCGAACGCCTTACTAAAGTCTAAGTAAAAGACCTCTACCCGTCCGCCTTCATCCAGTGTCTTAGAAACTCGATCTAAAAAGCATAAAAGATTTGAGAGACACGACCTTCCTTTAAGAAAGCCATGTTGAACCGTGCTTAATGATGAATTGTGCACGAGGTGGCTGCACAATCGATCCCTGATAAGTCTCTCCAAGGTTTTACATAAAACACTAGTCAAGCTTACCGGTCGGAAATTCTTAACTATGTTTGCGCAACCTCCCTTTGGAATGGGTACGACAATGGCTTTCTTCCAGTCATCTGGTAGGATGCCTTTGCAGAACGATTCGTTATATAACTCACATAGAGGCCCTGCTAGTACCGTAGATATTCCTTTACAATTTTAGGATGCACATCGTCAGGTCCGGCGGATTTATTTCCGTCTAGATTCTTTAGGACACGTGCGACATCATCCGTGCAAAAAACTACTTCGCTTAGTGAGGCACCCATTTCCGTATTAAGAGTTGGGACTGAGTGAATCGCATCCCCGCCATCCATTCTATGTACGCTTCGAAAATAATCCAGCAAAGCTGCTGCCTTTTCGGGGTCAGAATTGGCTTTCTGGCCATTGTCTAATATTAGGGTACCTATGTGCTCCCTTGTCTTACCCTTAGACTGAACATAACTATAATACTTCTTAGGGTACTTTTTAGCAGACTTCGCCAGGTAAGTTTCGTAGCATCGCTTAAGCTTCCGTTGTAGCTTTACTGTGTTGTTCCTCGAAGCCTTATAGCACGACCAATTTCTATAGGTTGGCAAGGCTGTGTATCTCCGCCAGTGTCTGTCGCGCCTAATAATGTTGCGTCGCACCGCAGGAGTCCACCAAGGTGGCTTGTTCTTTAGCCGTATAGGTCGAAAAGGACAGTAAAGGTCTTGAAGACTTAAAATATTGCGCTTAATAACCGACCATTTACTTTCGATGTCATTGGTTTCAGAGAACCAGTCACATCGTAAAGCGGAAAGCCGTACAGCATTCCAGTCAACTCGATTTAGATTACGCCTGTATTTGACTGGTGGCTTATGAAAACAGAGAATTGCCTGGAATATTATGGTGACATGGTCACTTTTCCCTAAAGGTGAGTCGTAAGAGAGGTTTTGGACATCTTTAGGACCTTTAGACAAAAGTAGGTCCAGTGTAGATGGTGAATGTCCATCTCTGTACCTAGTTTTCTCACTTACGTGCTGATAAAGCGCACTGGAGTGCATCCAATCGAGATATACCTGAGAAATTCTATCACAGGTTGTCTGAGTGTCCCAGTCAATACCCGGTAAGTTGAAGTCACCTATTAAATAGACTCGTGGGGCAGTTTTGAGCAACCTGGTGAGAAGTTCCCTAAGTTCCTGGTCCTCCTCCTCAGAAGCGCCGGGTGCCCTGTATAAGCAGCCTAACGCAAAAGAAAGCTTACCGTCTGTGACGATTGTCGAGACCAGCTGGATGCCGAAGGTGGCCATTTTGATGCCAGAGTCTTGGTATTTAATACCATGTTGTAGTAGTATAATAGCTCCTCCTCCGCGTCTACCATCTGGTCTATCCGATCTGATGGCTGTATATGTCGAAAGAAGATCAACTGGAATAATGTCTGCATCTTGAAGCCAGGTCTCTGATATACCTAGGATCCTAGATTTACTATTGGAGGCTTTCTGCATTAATTCCAGCCATTTACTACGCACGCTGCAAGCATTTGTGTATAGTATGCTCACAGCATTTCGATGTACCCCGCCTAATTTCGGACAACCCTCGGGCGCAAAACCCGAGGTATTACCAAGTTTTTTGGTATGTCCAAATTAGTGCTGTGTGGAGAATCTACGTCGCTGGAAGGTTGTGGCGTAGAGGTTCTTAATGCAGGAGCGTTGAGCGCATACGAAGCGAGGCTTTCGTTTGCTGCATCACAACTTAGCCAAGATTCGTCCCCTATATTTTCTACCAGCACTTGAGCGTTCTTGATTGAAATATCCGCTGTTGCGGAGTTATTCAATCGGCGCTTATCAGGGTTGCTCTTCGGTTTTGCTACTTTGCTACCCGAACGCTGGAACGCAAAATAATTTGCTGAAACTGGGCGGCTATCTGGCACCAATCTATACAAACCATTTGTATTGGTATGTATTTGGTCGCCTTTAGAGAGAAACAGGTCTCTGTCTCTCTGGTTTCTGAATTCCACCAAGATTGGCCTTGCTTGGTTTCCTTTCTTATACAGACCGATTCTGTGTACCCGAACTATCTGTAGATTGGGCTTAAGGTCTGCCAGACGCAGTAAATTTTGTACGCATTTGCGATCTAAACTGCGTCGTGCTTTAGCCTCCTGTATAAAAGGCTCTTGCTCGTTATGGATCAGAATGTTTCTGGTCCTGGTTTTCAAACTTTTCTCGGGAAAAGTGCCTTTTTTCTGCAACGCTCGCAATTCGCTGCGATTGAAGCCAATTGCGAGTTAATCGTCGCTAAATTACCGAGACGCGGCTCGGTTTTTTACTTGTTGGGGAGCGCGGTAACTTTCGAGCTGGCTGGCTCTTTTTCTTACGCTGACTAACAACATTGTTGTTAGTTTTACCCTGACTTTTTCCCGCAGATTTTTGTACATCCGCCGGCGTATGCAAGATTGGTTTGTGCGATGCTGCAACTTGCGCGTAAGATCTTTGTGTTGGTTCCTGCAATGTTGCGAGTAATTGGGAAACTTGCTTACGATAAGCCTCCCGTGCAACTTCTTTGCATTCCATGCAGACAAATTCGAACCATGTATGGGCTGCATATATGGCCCAGCGTCTGCATGTACAACACTCAATAACTTTGGCTACTTGCTCACCACAACCAGCCTTTAAGCATGGAAAAGTAATGTGAGCCATAATGAAGATATACGAAATAGATATTTATATCTTAGTAGTGCAGGTAATATAGATTGCAATTTCACAGAATCGGCAAAAGATCGTAATATTTGATCAGAGCGTGAGAAATGCAACCAAGTTGAGCGTACCGCGCTTTTGTAATTGCTATACAAGCTTAGGTATTTCATCTTTTAGCGTTATCCCGTAAATAAAGTGAGGGCTAGAGTTCTCTGTGTTTTTTATTTATTATACACGATGCTACTTCAGCTGGCCTCTCACCGTGCTGGTGAAGAGGAACTGCTTTTTCTTTTTCCAGCATCGGCTATAACACGGTGCATCCTAAATTCAACCAGGATAATCTCTTGGCTTCGCGATCGGCGAAGATTTCAAATAGACAAAAAGAATAAACGTTTTGGCAGTGGTGGGTGCTTCTTTGCAGCTTTCCACCGAAAGAAATTCTGGACGCTCGATTGTTAGCCAGGGCATCCCCTGATAATGTTGACGTAGCTATCCAGTTACCTAGTCCTTCAAAGCAAGCTTCCTCTCCGAAGGTTGTAAACGTAGCCCAAACTCCGAAAAAACGTACCAAGCAAGGTAAAGCCCATACTCAACGGAAGCAACATGGAAATGTTGCTGGCTCACCCGAGCTGGATAAAATTATCCAGGAATTGAACGGTTTGCGTAAGCAAGTTGAGTCACTTAACGGCACTTCTTATTATTCTCCAAAAACTAGAACACGAAATGTTCTAGTTTTTAATCGAGCGGAGCCTTTTATTAGGGAATCAAAAAGTCGAAGAGATTTTGATCGCAGATGTATTAGCGATCTTATCCGGATGGTAGGTCTGAAGCCTTCTACTCCCACGGTGCGAGTTCACCGTTTAGGGAGATGGAAGATGGATAACTGCCCTAGGCCAATATTGGTAAGATTCAAGTACCAGGCGGATCGGGATGCGTTATTGTCTAGGGCTGAATACATCGCCACAACAACTCTAGACAAGCTTCAGGTTAAGCCAGACAACCCTCCATCTCATATTAGACAAAACCCTTCCGCTCCACATAGGAGAAACCTCGCTTTAAGGACATCTGCTATCCGTAAGCCTGATGCAAACCGTAGCGCTAGTGAATCCGTTAAGATCTTACCGAAAAGCTCATCGCTACTAGTTTGGCTTTCCGGATTAGACGACGTTACCGCGCTTATCGAAAATGAAGATGGGAGCCAAGCAAATTTCTCTAGTTGTTGCTCTTCGATAGAGGCGGCCTCAATCTTCAGTCAACGGTCCGTAACATCCATGCAAGAGGTTGTTGAACCAGATACTCCTGCTTTAAGTAGCACGCCAAAAAACGTGCACCTCCCTCGGGTGCTTCGACCGAGGGCCAATCAGGGTTAGTTTCAGAAGCACGCAAAACCAGCGCCCCAGTGCTGTACGCCAATGTGTGCAGCACAAGGAATAAGTGGGCTGACCTCTCTCTTCGTGTGGCTGAGTTGCACCCCCGGGTTATAGCGCATTCTGAGACATGGCTGTCCGCGCTTGACGATGTGCCAACAAACATCAGCGAGCAGTATCTCGTCATTAGATGCGATAGACCTGGCTACAGGAGAGGCGGTGGCGTTGCACTCCTCCTAGAGTATGGCTTGCACAATACGGGAACGGGTATATCCCTAACCAGTGAAAACGTCCAAGTTGTTACGAGTATCCTGACTTGCTACAAGTCAGCCCTCGCAATTGCTTGTGTCTACGTCACACCCAGTGCAGCCCAGCATGAGATTACACAGCTGATTGAGACGCTCGACAGGTTGTTTCAATCAGCTCCCAGCGTACTCATCTTAGGTGATTTCAACCTCCCCGACATAAATTGGGCCGTCCCTGTAGGTTTAGTCACCAAGCAATCCGAAATGTTTCTCGAACGGCTCCATGATCATGCGCTGCATCAGCATGTGAGTGATCCTACGAGGTTTCGTAATGGATGTACTCCATCCACTCTCGACCTAGTATTGTCGTCCCAGCCCGAAGCCGTTAGATTTTTAAAATACCTACCACCGCTCGGCAAAAGCGATCACGTAATGATAAGCTTCGAAGCGGTACTGCGGTTTCACAAACCTACTGCTCGCCCTAGACGAAATTTTAGGCTTGTAGACTGGGATTTTTTTCTACAGACTTCAAAATCTTTCTTTCAGTTCTCTAACGATTTTAATGTAAGTGAAAACTGGGATAGAATTTGTAAGTATCTTAAGGAGTTACAAGACAAGCACGCTCCGCTGCAAGTCGTGAAAAAGCATCATAGGCCGCCCTGGTGGACTCCTCGAGTTCGTCGGTCTACCCGTAAACAAGATCGTTTATGGCGACAATATAAGCTATCTCTCACTTCTGGTTCTTGGGTCCGATACAAAACCGCTCGGAACGCTTGTGTTAAAATACAGCGTTTGCTCAAACAGGAGTTTGAGTTATCCTTAGCTAGGGATGCTAAATCCAATCCCAAAAGATTTTATAGCTACGCTCAATCGAAAGGAAAAACCAGGGAAACATTGGAGATTTAAATCTGGAGGACGGAAAATTAGCCGATACCGACCTGTCTAAGGCGAGTGCCTTCTCTAGGTTCTTCAGTGGCGTTCAGAGACGTGATAATTCTTTAATTGCTTCGTCTAGCTCGTTTAATCTACTACCTGGCGCTCCTGCACTAGATGAGTTGTCCTTCATGGAATCCGAGGTGTATGAAGCACTTATTCATGTTCGCGTCAACAAAGCTGAGGGACCAGACGGTATCCACTCGATTATGCTAAAGAATCTTGTCCCAGTGCTTACAGAACCCTTATGCAAGCTCTTCAATTCATGCTTGAACATGGGAGTGGTTCTTAGTGAGCGGAAAGAAGCTATAATCGTGCCAATACACAAGGGTGGTTGCAGCTCAACTGTTGGGAACTATAGACCTGTCAGCCTGACTAGCATCGTCCCGAAAGTAATGGAAAAACTGCTGCGTGACAAAATCTGTCAGCATCTTTGTCGGCATTCTCTACTGAGTATATCTCAGCATGGATTTCTTAAGGGTAGATCCTGCCTGACAAACCTTCTTAGTTTTCTAAATACTACCACTAAAAGGATGGATGAAGGGAAGCCTGTGGAAGCCCTCTACATAGAATTCAGCAAGGCTTTTGATTCCGTAAACCACCGACTTCTAGAGATTAAGCTAGCCGCAAAAGGCATCCGGGGTCGTCTACATGCTTGGATAAAGGCCTTCCTAACATTCCGAGTTAGGGTAGTATCTACGCTGTCGAATGAAACCGACGTGATCAGTGGTGTACCCCAAGGTTCCGTACTTGGTCCTCTTCTATTGTACTTGCCCTCTGCATTGAAGTGCCCATGCTTCATTTTCGCGGATGATGTGAAATTCATCGGGTCAACAGATGAAGATACCTTGATGCACGAACTTGAACGGGTCATAAACTGGTCATACCAGTGGGACCTCCTACTGAAAATTAATAAGAGCTAACACCGTGACAAATTGATTGGCCACGGGTAGTGAGCTGCATGCTAAAACACGCTGGAGTCTCACTACCATCTGTATTATCTGTATTCTCTATTTCTCATATCTGTCTAGGCCTGGGCAACCTGACAGTAATATCGCCCACGTACAGTCTCTGTGCGGCACTTTGCCTGGATCATGCTTGTGCTTTCATACAGACATACATTAATAAGAGCCAACTCTTGTCAGCACTGGTTGATAAGATTTCAGTTCAGGTGTCGGGCAATTCTCTCACTGTTAGCGCCACACAGCGTGTTAAGGATTTAGGAGTACTAGTTAGGACGGACTTCAAATGGGAGGACCAATGCGCCGCTGCAGCTCAACGTGCTCGCAAAGTTCTCTTTCGGCTGAGATCCGTGTTATCCAGCAGAAGATCCGAGGTATTCCTGCCCCTTTACAAGGCATTAGTTAGGCCGCATTTAGAATATTGTGTCCAGGCGTGGTGCCCTTACTACAAGAAGGACATCGTTCGACTCGAAAGCGTACAGCGTCTCGCAACTCGCATGATTGAGGGTCAGCGAGGGACACCTTACGCTGCACGCCTAAAGTCCCTAGATCTTTTTTCACTTACGCGCCGTCGTTTGAGAGGTGACTTAATTGAAACCTTTAAGATCTTAAAGGGGTTAAGTGGCGTTAGCATGACCGACTTCTTTGCCTTAAGTCCTGAGCTGGGCACCCGGGGCCATTCACTCAAACTTGCTAAGGAGCGATGTCGGCTAGACTCCAGGAAACACTTTTTCAGCCTCAGGGTGGTAAATTTCTGGAACCGGCTTCCAGAAGAACTTATATCCTGCAGTACCGTGTCTAGTTTTAAGCAGGGGTTGGAACGCAACTGGGGTAAGTTGTTTCCTGAATACTCGCCTTAATTGCTTTACAAGCTTAGGTTTTTCATTTTTTAGCGTTATCCCGTAAATATACTGAGGGCTAGAGTTCTGTGTGTTTTTTAATTTTTATTATACACAATGCTACTTCAGCCAACCTCTCACCGTGCTGGTGAAGAGAAACTGCTTCTTCTTTTTTCCAGCATCGGCTATAACGCGGTGCTTCCTAAGTTCAACCCGGATAATCTCTTGGCTTCGCGATCGGCGAAGATTTCAAACAGACAAAAAGAATATACGTTTTGGCAGGGGTGGGTGCTTCTCTGCAGCTTTCCACCGAAAGAAATTCTGGACGCTCGATTGGCTTGTTAGCCACATACTGTCCTGTGCAAACTGAACTGAACTGAACTGAACTGTACAAAATAAATAAATTGTAAAATGACCAAGACTAATTGGGAATAGATTACGTGACACTGCCGCCACAGTGCTACTCGGGAATGCATGCATGTAGCATCCGAAACAAATGGTCTGAACTCTCCATCCTTGCACATGAGTTAAGACCGCATGTAATTGCACTGACAGAAACCTGGCTCTCTGCATCTGATGACATTCCTGATATGGTTGGTAACAGCTATTCCGTGATCAGGTGTGATAGACCGGGTGCAGTACAAGGTGGCGGTGTTGCTATTCTTCTCAGGTCAGGCCTCCGTACCTCAGAGTTAAACGTTAGGCTTGGCACGCACAATGTGCAACTTAGCTCCTGTCTCATTCACTCCTATAAGCAATCTACGGTAATAGCGTGCGTTTAGTTGAGTCCCAATTCAGGAGTACAGGATATGTATAACTTGCTTGAGAATTTGAGTTCACTACGTGCGCTTGGGTCTCAGGTTCTTATGGTGGGTGACTTTAATCTACCACACATATCTTGGCCTAACCAGAGCTGCCAAGCTGATAAGATGTCTGAGGACTGCATAGAATGGACCCACAGACATGCTATGAGCCAACATGTAACTGAGCCTACAAGGTTCCGACATGGCTGTGAACCTTCGGTCCTGGATCTTGTTATATCTTCGAATGAGCAAATGGTTCGACAGGTTCAATATCTTTCCCCACTAGGGAAAAGTGATCACATCATGATTAGCTTCCAGCTACTTCTCAGGTATGACAAACCGCCTCCGAAACTAAAGCGCAACTTCAATAGGGTAGACTGGAGTGTTGTCTCAGAAGAAGCAGATCAGATCTTGTCAAAATCTTCTGGTGATGATATGGCAGCAAACTGGCAGCTTATTCACCATTGTCTGTCCACACTGCAAGACAGATTTGCTCCGTTGGTGCACGTCCAAAGACGCAATATGCCACAGTGGTGGACACCATCGATGCGCCGTGGTATTAAAATCCGGGACCGTGCCTGGAAAACTTACAAAGCTTCTCAGACACAATGGGCCTGGACAAGGTATAAACTACTTAGAAATAAGGCTGTGGGGAGCCAACGTAAGGCAAAACGTGAATTTGAGGCACGACTGGCATGTAATATAAGACAGTGCCCAAAGCGTTTCTATAGCTATGCACAATCCAAAGGCAAAACTCGCGATAGCATAGGCAACCTTCAACTGGACAATGGATCTCAACTAGATTCAGATTCTGAAAAGGCTTCGGCTTTTCTCGAACATTTTCGAGCTGTTCAGAGGCCTGATCGCCAAACTGATCTCTCGAATATGCCAGTGGACATACGGTCAGATAGCGTTCCTACCCTAGATGAAATAATTTTCACTGATAATGAGGTCAGGCTTGCACTTGAAGCAACAAATCCACATAAATCTGCGGGCCCGGATGGTATTCACCCTCATTTTATTAAGAACCTGGCGCCTGTATTAGCACAACCGGTGGGTCGCCTCTTTAACGCATCCTTAAGGTATGGGTATATTCCTAGTGCATGGAAGCAGGCTGATGTGATTCCTATACATAAAGGTGGCAGTCGATCTTCAGTTTGCAACTACAGACCTGTAAGCCTTACTAGTATCCTTTGCAAACCCCAGAAAGACTTATTAGGGACAGGATCTGTCGCCACCTTGTCTCTGGTTCGTTACTAAACTCTGCTCAGCATGGTTTTCTAAAAGGGAAGTCTTGCCTAACGAACCTATTATGTTTTCTAAATGAAGTCACTAGGAGACTAGATAAAGGCCACCAGGTCGAAGTTCTCTACTTGGACTTCTGCAAAGCCTTTGACTCGGTAAACCACAGGTTGCTTGCAATGAAGATTGGACAAATAGGTATCGATGGCCCTCTACAGAACTGGATCACAAATTTCTTGAGCAATCGGTATTTTCGCGTTCGCATAGGCAATATGTATTCCGCGAAAGCAGGAGTTGTTAGTGGAGTCTCGCAGGGTTCAGTACTAGGCCCACTACTCTTTCTTATCTTCATCGATGATTTGGCATCCTCGCTTAAGTGTCCCTGCTATATGTTTGCAGACGATGTCAAGTTTATCGGATCGCTGAACGAACAGGATCTTTTTGAGGATATAGAAAAGGTCATCAAGTGGTCTTCCACGTGGGATCTACCAATCAACTTCTCCAAAAGCTATCTTCTGTCCAAAGCTGCAACGAAGCTGCAGGTTGCTGGACCTGATAACTTACTGGAGATAACTGGGGTATCAAAAGTCCGGGACTTAGGTATTGCGGTTTCAGCGGACTTTAAATGGGCTGATCAATGTGCAGCTGCTGCACAACGCGCTAGGAACCAGCTTTTTCGCCTCCGATCAGTTTTATCCTGCAGGTCCCCGGAGGTTTTCATCCCATTGTATAAAGCGATAGTGAGACCTCATCTCGAGTATTGCGTTCAAGCTTGGTCTCCTTACTTGGAAAAGGACATTGCCACACTTGAAGGTGTTCAGCGCCTAGCTACTCGTATGATTAAAGGGCAATCTGGGAAGTCATATGAACAACGACTGTTGAGTCTAGATCTCTTCTCGCTAAAAAGAAGGCGACTACGTGGGGATCTGATCGAGACCTTTAAAATCGTTAGAGGCTTTAGTTCTATTGATCCGGCTGATATGTATGCTCTTGCGCCAGTGGTCGGTACTCGAGGCCATTCACTGAAACTGGCAAAGCAACATGTCAGGTCTAATGCACGTAAGCACTTCTTTAGCGAAAGGGTAGTGAATCATTGGAACTGTCTGCCCGAAGAGGTAGTTTGTTCTACATCAGTAACGTGCTTCAAAGATAGACTAGACTCGATCTGGCGCTCTGTGTTTCGCAATTTTTATCCCTAATTTTATAGTTGTTCTTCAATTTGTCGTTGGAACGCACTAATGCCTCTCCTCACCTGTTGGGTGAGGGAGTTTTTCTGTTGCACTCCAGCCGAAGTCATACCAGAAGAATATTGAACCTACTATTCGAAGTGGTGGACGCTCTTTTGGCTTACCACCGGAAGTATTCTGGACGCTCGATTGGCGACTGCCACATATCGTCCTGTGCTAACTCAACTGAACTGAACTGAACTGAAATGTGACCTTGAATCACAAGGCGGAAACTTAGTGCTTCAACGATTAAAGCTACATTCTTAATGACATAATTTTGGCAGTCCTGTGGATCATACTTTTTGTATTCTACTGTAGGGCTAATTTGAATTTTTTTACATATCTTATGCTCTTGCCATGCTATTTTATAAGGCACGAAAGGAGACCAAGTCCGAGTTTTCGAAAATATATTCACCGACAAAGTATGTTTAACAAGCATTTATTCAGTTAAATCCGGGTGGCGTTGAGCTCCTTTCAGGTGGGCGTGTTATGGACCTGGATTAAGCTCATGATATTGCCTTACTGAGCTTATATAACTTCTCATGAAAAAATTAGGGTCCACGTGGGGGCCCTGATTGGATGCTTTCAAAATCTGTCAGGTTTCAGTTCTGTTAATCCAAGTGAAATATATGCTCTCTTTCCACAAGTGTGGGTACATTGGGTCATTTATTTAAACTGGACAAGAATCAGCTCTAATATTCGGAAGTACTACTGTAGGGAAAGGGTGAAAAATTTCTCAAATCGTCTTACAAAAGTGGATGTTAATTCCACTTTGGTAGGTGGTTTCAAGAAGGTATTCGACTATGTGTGAACTTTTGATTTCCTTACTTTCATCCATAATTAAATGGTTGGTATGGTATTCATGTTGTCTTTGGAACGCACTAATTTCTCTACTCAACTATTGGTCAGGGAAGTATTTCTGTTGTATTCCAGATTACTCTCATAAAAGTAGAAATTCGTAAAGATATTGTTCAAAGTGGTGGATACTTTTCTGTGACATACCATCAACAGAAATCTGGACACTCGATTGACGACTCGGCCACAAATCATCATGTGCAACTTGGTTGTATTTCCCACGCTCTTCCACATAATCTATTTCCAAATAGCTGTTCTCTGATTTTGCTGTAAATTGGTAATCAATTTATCGCATTATATACACATCGTAACTAGAATCAACGTATTGTATTAGGTTTTTGAAAATGTATATATATATATATATATTGTTATTCAAATTTAAAAAAAATCGAACTATGCCTAAAGTTTCATATCCCTGCATTTCAATTGAATGTGGTAAAGAAGTAGTGAAAGGCATAGCTTGTGATGTGTGCCAGAGATGGGCGCATCCAAAATGCTCTGGCATTCTTGTCAAGCATTAAGAAACGTATTGTAAAAATAGTTTCATGAAATGGGTATGCTGGGAGTGTAAGAGAAACGCAAGGGAAGTATTCCTGATGACCTCTGCTAGTAGTTTGAACAATGTTGTAGCAAATAGTAAGAATTCTCCGTTGTCCTACGTCGATGTCGTAAGAAAAAGAACATCCCCGTCAACAAAACTCGGCCCTGTCCGCAGTACCATCTGTAAGAATCAAAAAGCAATACAAGGGAGTAAAAAGAACCCTAAAATGAAAACCGTCGATAACGATAAATGTCCGGAAAAACCACAGCAAGCTAACTACGTTGCTTTAGAAAGGCAAATAAATGCCTTAGCTGAGCAAGTTAGTAAGCTTGCTGCACCCCATAAAATGGCGAAAACGAGGCCATCTCGTACTCTCCTCATCCTGAATAGGGAAGAGCCGCTGATTCGCGAAAGCAAATCCCGGCGCCAAATGGACCGTTCCAAGGTTCAAGACATGGTAGGGCTAATTAACTGCAAGGTAAAAAGGGTCCATTGTGTAGGCCAGTGGAACCCATCTGTAAGTAGCGCTCGTCCGATCTTGGTAGAATTTATAAACTGACAGGACAGGGATACGCTTCATTTAAAAAGTGCTTACCTTGAACGCTACACAAATGGGCGTTTCAAATTTGTCCAGGATAAGGGGCCTCAACCACATTTTCATGGAAAGCGTTTAAAAGAGCCCATGACTGGCTTGAAAACTCCCATAAAAGGAATCAACCTTAGCCACCATAAAATGTTTAAGTCATCTGCGGTAGTTGTCATTGAAGATGTACACCAAAATGGCCCGCCAGTAGAATACGAGCTCATGGAAAACTCGCTTTTCAGTAGGCTTCTGAACGAGGAAAATCTATGTACAACTGCCATTAGGCCGGTGCAAACTCGTTCGCAAGGGCAGTCTAGCCACTTATCAACTTCTCCGGTTTCAAAAAACGGAGTATCAGCGACGGTGCTCTCACCCCGATTAAAGTTAGATTAAAATGTGCGCAGAATAGAAATACCCATGTACTGTACACAAATGCTTGCAGTATACGTAATAAATGGGGTGAGATGCAGCTTGCTGCACTGGAAAACCAAGTTGACATAATTGCCATCTCCGAATTATGGTTGAAACCAGATGATCATGTTCTGTCATTAGTATCAACTAAGTATGCCAT
Organism: Atriophallophorus winterbourni; assembly: GCA_013407085.1. Classification (NCBI taxonomy): domain Eukaryota; kingdom Metazoa; phylum Platyhelminthes; class Trematoda; order Plagiorchiida; family Microphallidae; genus Atriophallophorus; species Atriophallophorus winterbourni. The sequence goes on from JACCGJ010007173.1 coordinate 26,180, forward strand.
CTATCGTCAGGATAGGGATACTGATGCTACGGGATGGGGAGTGGCAATTATGATAACCGAAGATCTTCCCCACAGTGAGACATCGATAAAGAATGCTTCTCACTCAATCCAACTGACATCGGTATTTCTTACTGTCGCTAGGAGAAGACTAGCCCTCGCATGTGCTTATAAAAGCCCGACTGCTTCATCATTAGACGACCAATTACTGATGAAAACATTGGAAGTACTAAAAGGGCAATACAACGCATTACTAATTGTCGGAGACTCCAATCTCCCGGGCATTGATTGGCGTACTGAAATTTCTTCACCAGAGTCAGTTGAGTCGCAATATCTAGACTGGTTTCATGTCGGGGCCTTTTATTAACATGTCAGGGAACATACAAGGTTTAGGACAGGACATACTACGTCAACTTTAGATTTAGTTCTATCGTCTCATGAAAGAGATATTTATGGAATCAAATACCTTTCGCCACTAGGCAAGAGCGACCATGCTGTAATTCTTCTTGACTGGACTTTAGTGCATCCTAGTCCCCAAGTAAAGATGTCCCGCAACTTTGGTCGAATGGACATCGTCCGACTACAAACTAAAGCAATGAATCTAAGTTGGGAACCAGACGAATTAGAACCTAGTGTAGAAATCAGGTGGAATATTATAAAAGGGCATCTTTTAAAACTACAGGATAATTTTGCTCCTCTACAACCAGTGAGAACGCGAGGAAAACCACCCTGGTGGAGCGCGTCTATTCGAAGTCTGCTATTTCGATTTTCAAAAGGCATTTGACTCGGTGAACCATAGGTATCTTCTGCACAAACTAAGTATGTGTGGCGTCACAGGTGACCTACATCGATGGTTAGACAGCTTCTTAACTAATCGCACTAACTATGTTAGAATTGCAGGGGAGTGCTCGCAGGAATCACTGATTCTCAGTGGAGTGCCTCAAGGCTCGGTTCTTGGTCCATTACTTTTTCTTATTTTTGTAAACGACCTGGCAGCGTGCTTGAGTTCACGCTGCTTCCTGTTTGCTGATGATGTTAAGATCCTAGGAACCGACATTAGAGATACGCTTATCTCTGATTTAGAAAAAGTAATCGAGTGGACAAAGACCTGGGACTTGCCACTAAACTTGGGGAAGAGCTGTCTTCTGACGACTGATTTAGCGACAACCCAACTAGAAGTTGGTGAAGGAACTATCAGAATAGCTGCTGCTCAGAAAGTGAAGGATCTTGGCATTACTATAACAGGCGATTTTAAATGGGCTACTCAATGTGCCGAAGCTGCAAACAAGGCTCGCAGAGAATTGTTCAGACTTCGCTCAGCGTTATCTTGCCGAAAACCTTCAATCTTCATTCCCTTATACAAAGTAGTCGTGCGGCCTTACTTGGAGTACTGCGTTCAATCCTGGGCACCGTACTTGAAAAAGGATATAGCATGTCTCGAAAGGGTCCAGCGCCTTGCGACTAGGATGGTTGAGGGTCAGGCAGGTAAAACCTATGAGGCTAGACTCAAGGACATCGGTTTGTTCTCACTTTCAAGATTCTAAAGGGTCTTACGGGTGATAATATTACTGAAATCCTTAAACTTGCCCCTAAAGCAGCTACAAGTGGTAATTCCATGAAACTTCTTAAGAGTAGGCCCAGGATGCTGACACGTGAGCACTTTTTCAGCAACCGTGTGGTCAACTTCTGGAACAAGCTCCCAGATTGTATAGTAAGCCTCCCATATGTGTTGAGCTTTAAAAGGGAATTAGACGCTAAATGGTCTATCATATTTCCGCACATTGTCCAATAAAAAAACTTTATAAAAAAACGAAAAAACGTATTTTTACATTTTTATTATATCTGTCTAGGCCTGGACAACCTGACAGCAAATTAGCCCACATGCAGTCTATGATTGTGTTTCACTTTACCTCAACTAGGCTAGTGATTTCATACACCACACATTATTCACGCATATTATTGCATTGTTTCCTGAATAGCTGACCTCTCACCGTACTGGTGAAGAGAAACCCTACCTTACATTCCAGATATTCGGAGACAAGAACGTGTGAAAAGTACGAACTGTATACTCGATATCGAAGTGCCGCGTGCTCAACCGCATACCGTCGAAGGAAATCTGGGCGCGTGATTGGCTTTTAGCCACCTACAGCCCTGTGCAACTTGAAATTGAACTTGAACTGGGGTAAGTTATTCTCTGATTATATCCCATGATTACCATGCTTAGGTAGTCCTCCATTTTGCTCGCTATTTACTGTAGCAATTTTACAGCATCTTATTCTTGATTCTCCATCAGGTGACCTCTCACCGTGCTGGTGAGGAGAAACTGCCTTTTCTTTTTTTCAGCATCGATTATTGCGCGTTGCTGTCCTACTACTATCCTACTACTACTACAGCGCCTGGCACCGCGATCATCAGAGATTGCAAACAGAGAAGAAAGAAAATTTCCTTTCGGCATTTAGACACCTCGGCTGATATGTTACTTCCTCTGCTGCAGAAAATCTGGTCAGAAAGACGGGTCCCAAATGATTGGAAAAGAGGTCATTTGGTCAAACTTCCTAAGAAAGGGGATCTGAGGCTATGCAAAAACTGGCGAGGTATCATGCTGCTCTCAGTCCCTAGTAAAGTACTTACACGCATCATCCTTATGCGTTTGCGCGACGCTATCGACCAAGTGTTACGGCCATAGCAATCAGGCTTCAGAAAACAAAAGTCTGGTATCGACCAAATTGCGACCCTCCGCATAATAATTGAACAAAGCATTGAATGGCAATCGCCTCTTTGCCTCAACTTCATAGAGTTTGAGAAAGCCTTCGACAGTGTGGACCGCGAATTCATATGGAAGCTCTTGCCACACTATGGGGTCCCACCGCTGTACATGGACCTCATAAAGCAGCTGTATGAAGGTGCCTCCTGTCAGGTAATTCACAACGGAAGACTGACCGATCCATTTGCAGTTGAGACTGGCGTTCGCCAGGGATGCCTGTTGTCCCCAATGATTTTTCTGTTGGTAATAGACTGGATAATGAAACAGACAGTAAAAGGTGAGAGGAATGGTATCGATTGGAAGGAATCCGAGCATCTGGAGGATCTGGAATACGCTGATGATGTCTGCTTGATATCACGTGACCCCCAACGTCTTCAGAGAAAGACCGATAGACTAGCACACTTTGCTTCATATGCATGACTACGCGTGAATACCGAAAAAACAGAAGTCCTCCGTGTGCTAACTGATGAGCACCCATCAATCACCATCAATGGTAAAGCAGTCAAAGACGTCACGCAATTCGTCTACCTCGGCAGCCTTGTTTCAATAAGTGGTGGCACGGACGAAGACATAGTCGCCAGAATCGGCAAAGCAAGATACGCGTTCATAGCTTTGAAACCCATTTGGGAGTCGAAGGTTCTATCAAAACGCACTAAACTCCGTATATTCAGAAGCAACGTCAAATCCGTGCTACTCTATGGATCGGAAACCTGGCGAGTGACAGCAAAGTCTTCTGGCCGCTTGCAATCATTCCACAATAATTGCCTTCGTCGAATTATTGGGGTAAAATGGCCAGAAAAGATAAGGAATCAAGACCTGTGGCAGATTGCGGCTGAGGACCCGATCGCCCAGCAGATCAGTAGAAGAAAGTGCAGATGGGTTGGGCACACCTTGCGGAAACCTTATGATGACATCACGCGTCATGCTCTGGTATGGAACCCAATCGGGAAGAGACGGGTCGCACGCCCAAGGCTATCTTGGAAGCGCTCGTGTGAAGAGAAAATCCGCAAGTGTGGACTTAACTGGAACGACATCAAACAGGCTGCTATGGACAGACCAGAGTGGAGACAAGTTGCCGAGGCCCTATGTTCCTCCAGGAACTCAAGGGATTACGTCAAGTAAGCCACTCCGTCTGCTGAGATTTCACGAAAAATGATTTTCCGGTCCCTCAAAAGTTGCTTTAGTTAATATCTAAAAATTGATGGGGCAGACATGCAGCACTGACATAGAATTGTTTGTCAGTGGCTATATGAGATACGAGGTAGTAGGTGTAATTTCAGAACAGGGAGATATGACATCCTTGAACCATAACTCGGTGTAATTAGTGATGTTATACTTACATGCATGATAATCGACATTGAGGAAACAATAATTTTGAGCAAGGTGAACGGCACATTTCGATTTTTTTTACAGAATGACGCTCACTGAAAGAGTATGCAAACGTCGTGACTAAATTCACGACTGCACATCGCTTTGATTGCTGTAACTCCTATCTCGGTGTGCATCATACTGCTGGACAGTGAACAATATAAAATAAACCGTTGCTTTTTTAAATCAAAATTGTGTATCCAAGACACATGAGATGACTAACACACTTTGTTATCGGTTCACACAATTGCTTCACATCTGAGCTAGAACCACGAACAACTGCACACATTTCACGAACTATCTATAGCCGAGTGCACAAAGTTCGCCACATCGATCTCTACAAACTTTGCACCTTACAAAACTACCGCAACTTTTATGATAAAAGCAAATTTAACACGATAATGCAAGTCTACCATCCGATGTAGCGATCAATACCGACAGTTGATATAAGTTGTTTGTAACTCCTTGCGTTTTAATCGATAAACCTGTTAAGTATCACGCTGAAATGGAGACTAAGACCCACTGCAAGAATAATGAAAATAATTTCAGCTTTTCATCAAATTTCTTGCGTAATTAATATATGGGTTTTAGAGAATAGCATACAACAAGGTGCTTTAACTATTGTTGAAATTATATTAGTTTTTATTATTAGATTAATTTGGGATACATTCGGTTATAGCAGTTTATTGGTAACTGTCTGCTTCTAACTTTCCAAGTGTGAAAATTTTGAGATGATACATGACAGTTAACTTAAGGATGGTTCGAATGTTAAGCTCTCTGGAATGATCTGCAGACAAGGTATACGAACAACGACAAGCAGAAATTCGCAACACAGTTTAAAACGTCGTCCTAATACTTCAATATCTTCGGTTGCGTGGTGAAAGTAGATGGAAAGTTAAAATCATTCGTCTACGGAATTCTCATGGATACAGTGAGTGTCTTACGATACACCTCCAATCGTTATACACTGGTCTGTATGTGCATTGCTTCATCCTTTTATCCTCAAGATACACCAGATTACAGCGAATCAAATAAGCGAAAAGAGGCCCATCGTGGTATGCTCAACGCATCTTAAACAATTCACGTTTTACGGTTAAAAATGCAATTAACTTTACTTCACCCACTAAATCGAAATATATGTACAAGTGCATGTTTATTTGTAAATAAAATAAATGGGGTACCATGACTGCGTAAGTTTGTTCACAGTTGGATGCAGAATCAGGGTCAGCTCTCATAGAGTCGTCAAGCTTTTAAGTTTAATGAATTGGCAGTTAACGAAGCAAAATACCCCGGCAAAAAAATTGCCTGCGGCATTTCCGTTCAAAATGTGGTACCGAAGAATTGGAAGTCCGGCGTGATTACACCTATCTTCAAAGAGGCTGCCGATCTGACGCTGCAAATTATCGTCCCGTCACACTATTACCTGTTATTGGTAAGTTCATGGAACGTATAGTCTCGGAAAGAATCGTTGCATAATTTGTTTTGCCTAATTTGTTTTCGACAGCTCAGCATGGATTTCGATCTCATCGCTCATGTTCAACGAATCATCTCATAGCGTTGAACGAATAGACGAAGGAGTTGGATAGAGATTCTCCCATTCACGTCTGTTAATTAGACATTTCTGAAGATTTTGACAGATTCCTCAAAAACGAATACGTTTAGGAATAAGTGAACCACTCCTTTCATTGAAATGCCACCACCTGTCAAATCGCCAAGCCCAAGTTAAAGTAAACGGGGTGCTATCCGAAAGTTCAAAACCACCAGCGGAGTCTCCTTTCTCTTTCTATTATACATAAACGATTTACCTCCGTCATTTAATCCAAAATGAGCCTGTTCGCAGATGATATGAAAATATGGACGCGAATTATTTCTGCACATGATTGTGAGAAACTGCAAATAGATTTGGACAACGTGTCAAATTGGGCAGCCATGAATGGTATGTGATCCAACGTACGGAAAAGCCAGATGCTCCGCATTGGTAAACATGTTCCTTGGACATATCTATTAGAAACTGAGAAATTGACATAGAGCTCGTTGTAGATAGTTCTTGGAGTATCGATAAATAAGTATCTTTCGAAGAATATTTGGAAGATTCTCGCTGATAACTTTACTAATGATAAAGAACGTCTACGGTCGCCATACGATGGAGTATGCCGTAGAAGTCAGTGCTTCTTGGTTCCGAGAAGATATTGCTCTCTTTATTAAAATCTATCACCGAACAGCAAATTTAGTAATAGGACCTCGCGATTTTTTATACACTGAAAGATTGCGATGTCTGGGTCTATGTGACTTAATCGAAAAGTGGATACCGCGCTACATTATTCCGATTCATATAATTGCTAACATCCGAGACAAAGTCAAGCTATCCGTGAAGACAAAAGTGGCGGTACATTATAAAATATTGTACCCAATTGCACATCAGACACGAACTAAAACTGAATACTTTTCCTTTGTCTTTTGGATTCGATGGATGCTCAATAAATTGAAAGTACACAGTATTGCTGATAAGAATGAAATCCTTTAGTAAGCACGTAGTGTACACCATCAAGTCACTGTGGACGGTGCCTTATCGAAATCGGTAGCCGTGACAAGTGGAGTTCCTCAGGAATCCGTCCTCGGACCAATTCTCTTCGCAGTTTGTGCCAGTGACATACCGGCTCTTATCAAATTTAAGATCGTACTGTTCGCAAACGATATAAATGTGTGGTCGAGGATAAATAGGCCGGAAGACTGCGAACTGCTTTGGAACGATCTGGACAATCTCCAGGTTTGGTCCATAAACTATCGCCCATTTTTCAATTTTCAAAAGTGTCATATGTTTAACCTTTGAAAATATGAGGAGTTCCAATATTTTCTTGTCACACACAGCCTCTCGAGGACCATGAAACAAAAGGAATTGAGTGTGCTAATAAGCAACACCCTAGGGATGTCAAGCCACCGAAACTCCGTCTATCGTAAAACATCAAAGAAATTGTCACTACTACAGAGAATTTCCGGTAGGTTCTCAAAACAGACAAATCGCTGCATTATAAATACGTACATAAGGCCAACGATGAAATATGCAGTTCAAGCATGGTCATCATGGCTTAAAAAGATGTTGAGACTTTGCAAAGAATATATCATCGAGCTACGAAACTTGTCACCGGATTCAGCCGGAAACCATACAACGAGCGAATCAAAACCCTGAATTTATTCGAGTATCCTCGTCGTAGTTTTCAGGGCGATTTGATTTTGGTTAACAACATCTCGAACACCGCAAATCACCCTCTACAATGCTTGTTTAATCTATGGGGCTCGTATAAGACAAGAGCTCACACATTTATTCTAACTGTACCTCACTCACTACTCAACTGCATACGACATTTTTTGCCGTGCGAGTTTGCTTTACTTGGAACAATCTACCAGATTATGTTGTAAACTCAGCAGATTTTCAAGAGGAGTCTTGATGGGTTTTCGACTCTAAACCCGTCATCAGTAGAGCAACGATAGTTCCGAACAGGGTGAAGGAAAGCAGGTACCCTTGCTTGACGCCACAGTAAACTTTGAGGAGTTGTGGAATGAAACTGTAAATTTGGAATTAATAACTTCATGCCAGGGTGGAGAGACAGGGATTGCAGTATATAAGATCAACCGTTTCAAATATCACGGGATTCTGTTAGGCAGTTCGTAGTTGCGACCCATTACTCCGTCTGCTGAGATTTGTCGAAAAATGATTTTCCTGTCCCTTAAAAGTTGCTTCAGTTAATATTTAAAATATTGATAGGGCAGACATGCAGCACTGACATAGAATTGTTAGTCAGTGGCTATATGAGATACGAGGTTGTAGGTGTAATTTCAGAACTGGGAGATATGACATCCTTGAACCATAACTCGGTTTAATTAGTGATGTTATACTTACATGCATGATAATCGACTTTGAGGAAACAATAATTTTGAGCAAGGTGAACGGCACATTTCGATTTTTCTACAGAATGACGCTCACTGAAAGAGTATGCAAAGGTCGCGACTAAATTCACGACTGCACATCGCTTTGATTGCAGTAACTCCTGCCTCTGTGTGCATCATACTGCTGAACAGTGAACAATATAAAATAAACCTTAGCTTTTTAAAATAAAAATTGTGTATCCAAGACACATGAGATGACTGACACACTTTGTTAACGGTTCACACAATTGCTTCACATTTGAGCTAGAACCACGAACAACTGCACACATTTCACGAACTATCTATAGCCGAGTGCACAAAGTTCGCCACATCGATCTCTACAAACTTTGCATCTTACAAAACTACCGCAACTTTTATGAGAAAAGCAAATTTCACACGATAATGCAAGTCTACCATCCGATGTAGCGATCAATACCGACAGTTGATATAAGTTGTTTGTAACTTCCTGCGTTTTAATCGATAAACCTGTTAAGTATCACGCTGAAATGGAGACTAAGACCCACTGCTAGAATAATGAAAATAATTTTAGCTTTTCATCAAATTTCTTGCGTAATTAATATATGGGTTTTAAAGAATAGCA
>JACCGJ010007174.1:0-30004 GCA_013407085.1 Atriophallophorus winterbourni
CCTACCCAACACGATGCAAGCTGAGCTTGTTGGCTGAATCAAGTTTCGATTACCGATAATGCCATATTGATGTATCGATTTCCTGTTATCGTTTTCACTCGCATTCCGCCGATTTTCCGTTCGATAACTCAATGAACAATATTCATCTATTGAATACGATTTTGGTACATATTCAACTCACCCGTTAAACACATTACATTCTGTTTGCCGTGCCGTGACTTCTCAATTCGATTTCTGTTGGGATTCGCATTTCAATTCAATTCCATTACAATTCAATTCCATTACAATTCAATTCCATTACAATTTGGCGTCGCAAACAGGATGGATCAACCGACTCTTGAACCATTAAATCTTCATTCTAATCCTGGAGAAATTGAAGAGTGGGTGGGACGATTCGAGCTGTGTAGCAGCATTCGGAAGGACGTCAAGCCGGAGAATAAGTCAACATTTTTCTTCACCTACGGGGGACGTGAATTATATTCGTTACTTAAGAACCTATCCTATCCAAAAGCTCCTGCATCACTGCCGTTTCAAGATTTGAAGACACTCTTACTGAAGCATGTCATGCCGGTGAATTTCAAAGCTACCGAACGGGCAAAATTCAACACACTGGTCCGAAATCCTAATACAAGCTGCCGCGAGTTCATCCTTATTCTACAGAAACAGGCTGCTAAATGTGAATTCGGCGATCTATTAGAAGACAATTTGAGGGATCGTCTCATTGCTGGTATTAACAATGTTGACCCACAAAGAAAAATGCTGATGAAACCTGACCTGACCTACGCCGAAGCCCGTGAAATCTGCGAGCAGCGAGATGATGTGACTGCTGCGACAACCGAACAAGGTGCCGTGTTCTTTCAGAAAAGTTTACTCAGATCTAATCAGCCAAGACACCGGCACCAGGCCAACAAGACAAGTGAAAACCAAGCCCGAGACAAGACCGTAAAGCCGATAAATAAGTGCATGTCGTGTGGTGATCGTCACTTGCGGTCAACTTGTCGATTCCGCAATGCAGTGTGCCATGGATGCGGTAAGAGCGGACATATAAAGAAGGTTTGTCGGAGTAAACAATGCAACCTGACCCAACAGAATCCAGTGGTCAATCAGGAGGATGACGGTTCACCTTATGTTCTGCAACTAAAGAGTCCAGCACAACAATTCATCTACAAATCCTTGCAGTTCGATTCAAGTAAAACTGCTGAATTCATCGTCGATACCGGTAGCAGTGAATCAGTCATTCCCGCCGAAATCTTGAACCGGTTGGCCCCAGAGGCGCGTGTGCAACCGACCAACGTTAAACTTCGTGGCGTTACCGGACACAATTTGCCACTGACAGGTGAAACCACCTTATTTGTAAAACAAGACAAGGAGATTTCAATTCCAGTCCGATTCTTGGTATCTAAAAGCAGTCCAGCAATCCTCGGTCTGAAAGCCCTGCGAGCCATCAAGCATCCTGTATCGCTGAATGTTGTGCCCGTTGAGAATTCAGGAGAACAAATTCAGGCCGACTGCCTCATCTCCCAATCATGTGCCGTTTCCCGTGAGCAACTACGAACGTTCACGAAGAAGTACTATTCAACAGTTATGTCAGCCATACGGAACGGTTGGCGTCCAAATGTACGGAAGAAATACCTACGCCTTTACCAAATCCGTGATGAGCTACTGATACAACCGGACGGTGTGATTTGTCGAGGAGATCGATTGCTCATCCCGCCACCGTTGAGGAAGCCTATCTTGGACGATCTACATAAGGGCCATATGGGCATTAAAACAATGAAATCGTTGGCACGGCAAGAGGTTTGGTGGCCAGAAATTGATGCCGACATCAGAAGTACAGCTATGAACTGCGAGGCTTGCCTGCACAAAATCAATTCACGCCCAAGGGATTGGACACCATGGCCTGACAGTTACCTTCCCTGGCAACGAATCCATGCAGATTATTGTGGACCGTTTTTGGGAAAGTACTTCGCACTTGTGATCACCGACTCGTATTCCAAGTGGCCAGAAATCTTTCTGACAAACACAGCAACGACGGCGTTCACAATGCAAGCTCTAAGGAAGTGTTTCAGCCGTGAAGGAATCCCACAAGTACTGATCACCGACAATGGTGCCCAATTCTGTTCCAATGAAATGAAGGAATGGCTGGATAGCATCGGGTGCCGACACTTACGAACTGCTCCGCGGCATCCATGTTCCAATGGCGCTGCAGAGAATCTTGTGAAAACTATCAAGAGTGCTATTCACTCAGCCAATCCTGGGAGCTTCCAAGCCTTGGACGTATTCATTGATAACTTTCTACTGCAATACCGTAATGCCGTCCATTGCACGACCAGAGAGAGCCCAGCCAAGTTGTTCAAATCCAGGACACTACGAACTTCCCTACATCGAATGGATTCGAGTGATGTGACTTATTTCAGAGGAAACGACTTGAGACCCGCTCATGGCATCGTCACGCGACAAATCGGAAATTCAATGATTGAGATCACTGACCTGAAGGATGCAAGTGTGCACCAACGTCACAAAAGTCAAGTACAATTCAAAAGGTCAGTAGAGGAAAACATCAATCAGGAATCAACGCATCAACCAGAACCAAGTGTGGAACCTCAGGAGTCAACTGCTCTTAGAAGGTCTGCGAGGTTGGCGAATCGGAACAACCCAACAATTTCGAGGGGGGAAGGTTGTGGTGTGGTTCCGCAAATCCTACCCAACACGATGCAAGCTGAGCTTGTTGGCTGAATCAAGTTTCGATTACCGATAATGCCATATTGATTTATCGACTTCCTGTTATCGTTTTCACTCGCATTCCGCCGATTTTCCGTTCGATAACTCAGTGAACAATATTCGTCTATTGAATACGATTTTGGTACATAATCAACTCACCCGTTAAACACATTACATTCTGTTTGCCGTGCCGTGACTTCTCAATTCGATTTCTGTTGGGATTCGCATTTCAATTCAATTCTATTACAAAAACAAGTGCCCGAAACCTAACTCTGGATATGTAATACATGTGCGTCCTGTTATGGAATATTCAATTCAAGACTGGGCACCATAACTGTGAAAGCATATTGAACTCCTTGCCAGAATTTATCATTGTTTGACCAAGTTAGTCGCACGTTACCAGAATATACCATTCAACAATAGAGCGTCCAAACTTAAGATATTACACACCGGCCCATATCCATGTACCCAAATCTTTTCGGCACTGGAGTATTCAAGGTCGCGTGAGCCAATCTTGTACATGAAATCTATTTGTGTTCCCATATACATGTACCGCAGTTGTTAAAAAAACTTTTTGGGAGGATCGTTCATTAACGACCAAGTGTGAGGAGCATCAAAGCCTTTCCGAAATAGCAAATAATGCAGTGTTTGTATATGGAGGTTAATGTTGGCCTCCTTCGATCAAAGTCGACCATGGATGCACATAAAAAACGAATGACTTTTTTCATGCTCCAAAGCATTTCGAATGACTAAACAGTCCGATTAGGGGAGCAATGTCTCCCACAATGCTAGCGGCGATAGGCTTCAGTTGCACGATGGCGGCGTGATCTGCGTTCAGCAGCCAAGATCTGTTTCTGCTCCTCCCCACCCTGCAAACTACGCTTTACACAGCGCCTCAAAAACGAGCGGTCAAGAACACGTTCTTCCAAACTGATGGGGTCAATGCCAAGAACTTTCATATCTACTTTGCAAACGTCTTTGTACCGCAAGTGCGATTGACATCCTTGTTTCAACTCACCATAGAGTAGATCTTTTGGAATATGATCATTTTCCCTTCTGAAGACGTGACCATATGGTGAACATGTTCTGCAGACCAGCTTTAGATTGATGGTACGCAGATGGAAAGCATTCAGCTTCTGCTCGTGTGTTGCGTGGATAGTGTGGGGTAAAACATGGATTATTTCGCATATAATCGACAAGGTTCGATTTAAATAAAGGGGTTTACCAAATCTGCATGGAGTCAATTCTAATTTCAGACGCACACTGAATAAAAACACCAACAGATATTCTCCCTAAAGTGTGCGATGTTCATCAGGTAGTGCGAAGTCTGAATGACATCCAGGCAGTGGAACAGGAATGACGAACTTTGCGTGTTAGATGGTCACCCAGTATTTTCTTTGCGCAGATCTAAGACAGTCATCTTTGGCGCTCACGCTATGACATATATTCAATACAGTCTAGAAACATCAACCAATGTTTCACAGCCAATCACACAACTACGCTGACCAAATGTATCCGAGTAGTATTTCTGTTAGCTCATCATAAAATTTCGTGTACAGCAGATATTTTTCTGGTGCATCACAGGCTAGTTGAATTTGGACAGAAATACTCTAGGTGACCGGTATCCAACCATTCTTAAAACGCGGCACACTATTGAGCTCTCTAAATTTTCCCGGCAAACCTACCACATTAGTCATCATTCCGCAACACAGTGGTTGATAATCCCTTATATGAAGCATAACAACGCTTACTAATTAGCATGCGCGAAAAGTTTGAAACCAAGAATTGAAGCAGTGAGTGATGGGATGTGAGCACCGAAATATAAGAAATTAAGCAATTTTCAATCCAAATTTTGCCGCTACCTCATGATTAGACAATTGAATAACTTTCATCTATCATCTCGCGGAACAGTGGTCGGGAACCGGTGACCTTGCGATTCAAGGTTAATAGTGTGCGCAACAATCAACCTTCAATTCGTAGGTAAACCAAAACTAAAGCGTCCCAAACTAGACACGAACGCTTTATCGCTGCCTGAAATAAAAGCCAGATTCTAGAATACTCTATCACCTTCCCCTTTCAAAAATAGGCCGGTCGAGCTGGATCGTTATTGACACTACTTTAAGCAAGCACTCAACGCCTCAGCTTCAGAATGTTGCAAAGTCGTTCGTCAACCGTCACACCGCTGGATCTCTGCTAGGTTCTTCGTGCTACCAGAACAGCCAAGTGCATTACCGAGTGGTCTAGAGTATGAAGACGATCAGAAGTGTCTTAGACTCCTAATCAGAGTCAGAGGAGGAAAAAGAAGCTTTAATTTTAAGCCGTTAGTTATTTTCTTTTTCTTAACAATGCTTTCAAAATAGACTCACTCAAAAATACCGATAATGCGAAAACATGGTGATTCGCTAACGAGATCGATGAAGATGTATTATCAAAGCCTTACTGTGAAAATCAGTGATGCACGCGCATAAACGATCATATGTTCGCAATCGAAATCGTTTATCTGATTCCGTTACACACAAAACGGAGTCACATGCACATTTTGAGCAATGTTGGCCCTGATCAATCAGTCACGAGGTGATTCGCAGTAGGAATTTGTGAACGAAAGAATCGCTACCGAGCAGTGCAGGATTATTAGTTAGGTTAGACTTCGGTGTAGGCTCCCTACTTAGGTGTAGGCACACTACTTCGGTGTAGGCAACCTACTTCGGTGTAGGTAGTATCATGCCTACGTCCAACGATGACGATGATGTCAACGCTTTGTACCCCCCCCTTCTCGCTTTGTACATCTCATTGTTTATGTTGAACGGCACCATATCTGTATCAGATTGTGCAAATATAATAATATAATAAACAGGGAATATATTCGCATGCCAGAAGGCTTGCCATGTGCACCATCTAACCGTCTACAAGACGCTGCTCCAGATTTTTCCTCAGGGTTTTCTCCCGAAGCCTTTCCTGTGATCGGGTATCCCGCAAGGCAGCGGAGATTTAAAATCAAGTTTTTCCTTCCCTTAGATGAAATGCCCTTCAAGGCTAACGAGCTGCATCTGCCCGAAGCAAACTGATTTTCAGGCGCCAGTCACTCGCCATCACACATTCACTTGTTGGTAGAAGTAGTTCCGCCGGGCTCGGGGAGCCCCTCGTGCTGGCCAGAAGCTGGACTTGGTTGTCAGAGGCTATTTGAGACGCGCGCCATATGGGAGCATTTTATAGATTGCTAATCAATCAGTTCACCCAAATAGCTACATATTCGGATGTCAATAAAAGCAAAGTTTCAACATATCTTGTATTAGGATCCGTTTCAGTTAAAAAATAATAATAAAAAAATAAAAAATGAGTAGCAGTCACGAAAGAATTGTCGATAAAAACGTTAGCGAAATGTCTCATAATTGTTGGACGGTTATATATGAAGTGAATGTTTTTGAAAATTAGAAGGAATTACTGTGAAAATCACAAATCATGTAAATCACTGAAAGGGATGAAAATATTACACTGAGGCAAATCTGACAAAGCGCTCAACCGATTACCGTTGAGCTTCAACATGGCCGCGCCAGAGAGATGGAACATTCCCGTGAGCAAATGCATCGGCCATGCGTCGAGTAACGGGGCTTGCCCACATCCCAACGTAGCGGGATACACGCATGACCAACCAATCGATGAAATGATCCAATTCAATTGTGGGCGACGATAGCCGATGCATGTGCCGAGTGTTTCCATTCGAGAAAAGTAGGCAGTCCAGTTGGAAATTAAGTAAGTCACAGACAGCAGGGAGGTTAAAAACCACTCTGATGCAGTTTGGCGCCGTAAAACCCGACCGAATATGAGGTCAAAGACAGAAAGCCAACACATACTATACCACGAGCAGTGGGCGTCTAAAAAGGAAGCTGGAAGGCGATCAACAGGGAATTCCGCAACCAAGTTAAATATCGGACTGCATGGCGAGAGAGCCTAAAAGAATTGAGAGAAAACGGTTTGTCGGTCAGATTTAATACGTGCAAAATGTACTTGGAAGTTGATAAATCAAGTATTTAGTTTGGCTAGCTACATGAGTGCAATGGACGAACTATGCCTTAAGCGAACTGCTTGGTCATGGTAGATGAAATATGGTCATCTTGCAAACGATCAACTTGATGAGACCCCACACATTGGTTTTATACTAGACGCGAAACCCCACACGATTAGGAATGCGCAAAGAATATGTGAGTGACAAAAATGTAGGTGGTATAGAGAAAATGCGATGCAAATGCAAAACATTCTGGTCAAGATGACACCTCGGCGGCGCGATGGTTTATGCGTACAACCGAAAATCTATTTGCAAGGACTTGCATCAGTGTTCAACAATTTTGACAACTGCACTGTCCAGATAGACCGAGAACAATAACGTTTCACTACGGACATCTCTATACTACGAGTGACCAAGTAGAATGGTTCAGTGGCGAATTGGATCAAACAAATGGATTTAAGCAAACAAAATTCGTCCAACAGAGGTAACTAAGAGTAGCACAAGTCAATGGGCTCCACCGGTCTCATGTATACATGTATGTATGAATGATTATTTCCTCTCTACAGCCGGTCTAGATAGAATGCTCGCTCTACACTAAGAAGAGTGGAGTATGGAAGATGTTTGTATTCCAAAAGATCTACTCTATGGTGAGATGAAATCAGGAAGTCGATCACCGGGCAGACCACACTTGCGAGGTTAAAGGAGGTTTACAAAAAAGATATGGGAGCTCTTGGCATTGTGCATACCAGTTGGGAAGAATACCGTCAGCGTGCTACTGGCATTGTTCGTCCGAGTACTGCCGATCGCTGCTGGAGAGATTGTTCCTCCAGAATCAAAAGGCTTAGTCATTCGAAAAGCTCTGGAGCATGAAAACCTATTGCGCTTATGGTGTAAATCCATGGTCAACATTGACAGGAGGCCAACAACAGCAAGCATATATGTATGCAATATGTACATATGTATGAAATTAAAAGCCTGATCCAGGCAGTCCCATATGATACCGTTAAATGAGACAATACCGACAATTTCCAAGACTGTAATTTTGTCTCCCAAATCTGCGCTATACTCGCAAAGGATGACAATTTGAACGGGATTTCACTTAATGCTAAGCGAAAATAGCAAATAAAGTTATACAAGGTTGAATCGCTTTCCCAGAAAGTTGCAAAGCAAGCGTCGATAAAAAATAATGTTCGACACGGAAAGACAGTTATAAATGATGAGGTTTCCCAGGGAAACAGTGGAACACAGAGTCGAACAAACGATTAGATATATACGCATGCTTACCAAAGGATCAACCAGCAATAGTGATTTTGGCTTGTCCCGGCGCTGAGAACGGAAAAACAAGTCGACCATCAACTGTGAAGAAGACGCCGGACAAACCGAGCGATTGAAATGCGGAGATAAATTGAAACCAAATAAGCAGCCGGGTGCAAGAACTGGCGGCCATCTCGTCTGATACAAATGGAACCAAGGCGGTCCGAAGAATGGGAAAATTACGCGAAGCCATTTAAAATATTGTCTCCTTTTTTGCACAATGGAACGTGATTCGGCCTCTTCTTCTATGTTTTCCATAACATCAGAACCAACAGGTGGCTCCGAATTCGGCGCGTCTTCGTCAATATTCTGCAGTTCATCATTATCGAATACCAGAATTGGGGAACCCGAGTATTGAATACTGTCCATAGCAGGGGCGTTCGAAGGATCATTACAATCGGCTGGCAGAGAGTGATTTTCACAATCGCTGACTGCATCTTGCGTTCGCGAGTCATCCTCATAATTACACAAAATACGAGGCGAACGCTCACAAACATTTTCCAATACAGTGTGAGCAGAAGCGATAGCAGAATGATTCAAATCGGTTAAAGGATCTTCCGATTTGAGCGATGTATCTAAATGACTTACTAATGAAGAAGACGCATTGCAGATAACGGTCTGGTTTTCATTCTCTTTCTGAGCAAGTGTGATGACATCGGCAGAAAAACAAGCGGAATCATTACGTGGAATACTGGTTTCTTCCAAAGGAAAATTTTGTTCGCTGTGAATATCCAATGCTTCAGATCGCACAGAAAATGAATCGGGAGTCAAATGATCTGGATCTCGATTTTCCATCGAAGTATAATACATCCAGTTTCGAAGGACAATGCCATCTCTGCAAGCGTATGAGGTACACGTCGTGGAACCCAAATACGATTGCTTGTCCGTTGGATAGGACCAGGTAAACCCACATCAATCCAGAACAAAGGAGGAGCACATGAATTAAAATCCTCAGATAAAAAATTACCGAACTCATCTAAAGTGCGTTCGATAAAGTAGTACCTCACAAAATTTGTCCATGGCTCATTCCCTATCGAATGCCTCTCATTACTCGGATTTCGTAAAGTAATATGAAACGCTTGCAGATAGGAAATATACGCGAAAAACTCGCCGCCGTATGAATAGACAACTCATCCCAAGTTTCGTATAAAGGAGACAACGTGCGGCGAAAGTAGTCACTGATATGGGATTCTTGGCGGACGTAGGGCAGAGCGATTGGTTCGCTGATTGGTTCGTTCGTAAGCACGGGCTGAAACTGATCGAGATAATAAAAATAAACAAGCATGAGCGAGTTAGCTGATATTAGAAATGTCAATTTCTATAGCCTAAAGTTGTTAATAACGCCACAGGTTCAAGGAGAAAAAATAACGACGCCATCCTTGGAAAGAAATAAAACAAGCCGGTGGATTTGACAGCCATGGTAATGTTGACGAGCATACCGAACTAATGGTCACACACAGTTTCAAACGAATCACCAAATTCCCCGGAAGTGATCGAATCATCCGTATAATCGAAGCTCGGAGGATGTTACGAAAATTAGGAGCTCGGTGAGGATCAAATTATCAGTGTGGGAAAACCCTATCGTCAAATAAATAACAAATATCCTATAAATATAAATGTAAATAAAAATATAGGAAAAACTCAGTGAGACTATGTCTACCGGTTGATAATAATTGGCACTATGCTGACCGATGGTGGATATCATATAATGAAGGACAAGTGTACAAAAAAATGCAAAAATAAAATGGTACCATCGAAACACTTACAGATTCCGGACAAAGCGGTGTAAAAAGTTCAGGAGGGAGTGAAGGTGGCTTTATACCATTTTCATTCGCCCATGCACAAAATGCCGCATTCGGAAGGTATTTAATGCCACTTAGTGTGCCACCAAAAAGCGAACACTGCACGCATTTTTCAAACGTCACACCATCTTCGAACGAGATAGTGTTGTTGAGCGGACTGTCAAAGTTTGGTTCATAAAACAAGAATAAGATTCCATGGAGTACAGAAAGCAAATCAAAAGTGCTGAAAGTAGATCACGTGAAAGCGAATACCTTTCCCATTGTGAGAGAATATTGACACAAACATTGTTGACCATAGATCTTGGGTCGATATTAGGATGAAAGGGAGCCGGAAAACAGCTTACGTCGGGGCAACGGTTGGGATATCTATCCGGAATACTAAACTGCGATGATGAAATGATAACAAAATGACGACTCCCTTACAACAAAGCGGAAAACGCCATGACAATAGACGCCTTTACTTGGAGAAATATCAAACAAAATCCGGGATATATCAAGGTCTTCCTGAACGACCAACTCAACTTGACCGCGGAAATGTTCAGTCAGAGCAGAAGGCAATGTCAGTAGCTCGCGAAAAATGCTTCTTCGAGTTGGGTGAGACATGGCAACTAATTGGTTTTCATGCAGAAATCGGAAAACGCATGGAATCACTCAACCCATCTGATCACCTAGATTAACAATTGTAGATAGATGAAAGCAATGAATAGTGAAAATGTTTAAGCAGTTTGTAAAATAATAGCAAAATTTGTTAACTAATGTTACATGTATATGTGCATGAAAGATAATCACGAGAAAGAAAGCACGTGTGGTAGATTGCACTCATACACAAGAGACAAAACTTTGTAGCGGTTCACAACAAGCACAATGTGCACACATAATGAGAACTCCGGAAGTCGGAACACATGCGTATGGAATGACGCACAGCCGTAGCTGGTAAAACAGTCACGCAGTTGAATAGAATTCAAAACGTGCGCAAAATCACGCAGTCAAAGATACGACAAATTACTGTGTTCCGGGATGTAATGTATGCATCGACCAACGGACGACCAAGTACCTCGCCGTCGGTGTGAAAGGGAAAAAGAGAACAAAGTTGAAGTGCGCTCAATTTAAAACTGCAGCGGTATTTAGTCTTCGTCACACCACCACGCTCCAGCAGTTGCCCTGTCCTCAGTGCAAGAGAGGTGTGAGGTAGCAAGTCCTCCTTCAGCTGGCACTTCCACCGTTTGTTCCGCATTCGGTACACTTCCGGGCGGAACACCGCTGCCGAATGTGTCTTGAGGTTGGGATAAGTTAGCCGGTTTCAGCTGGTTGTAATGGACGGTAACAGATGTGCCGGTGGGATCATTAACATCACGCATAACGTAGGTAGGGGAGCGCACCATAAGTATAACAAAAGGTCCTTTCCAGGGGTTGGGAAAGACGACGGGTGTGTCTGCTGCTGATTTGGGATGAGGAAGCCACACATAACCGCCGAATTTGTATGACGGACCGCACAAAGTGTGTGCATAACATTTAGCTGCTTGCTGGCCCGGGGTAACGTTTGTCGCAAGTTCGCATTGTAGTCATTAAGAGTACGTGGGGGACAGCACACATGAGGATGTCGATCGGTAGTCGGAGCTGATGACCGAATGTTAAATATTCGGGTGTAAATCCAGTAGAGCTGTGTAAAGTTGCACAATATTCCAAAATGCAGTGAGGTGCCAGTTTGTCCCATATTCTCGTATTTGTTTGGCTGACAAAAGACCGTATTATATTTTTTAGCGTTCGAGTGGTCCGCTCAACGAGACCAATGCTTTGGGGGTGATAAGGTGTTGATCGCGTCTTTCATACACCGAAAACTTTGTACAATTGACGAAAAAGATGGCTTTCAAACGCTGTTCCTTGATCAGAGCGGATTGATAAAAGGGCACCAAATCGAGCAATCCGATCACAGGGTATCATATTAACCAACCTTATCCATTAGTGGCATACAAGCGCAAACTGTTTACCATTCTTCCACTGTATCAAGCGCATGCGGATCCTGATCCTACTGTCCCTATCTGATGAGTGCAAACAGCATGGAACCGGTCGTGGAGTGTGTGTGATAGAAATGCATGCAAATGAGCTTTTTGTTATGGTCATGGGTTCAAAACATGTCTAAATGAGTGTGGGCTCATGTGATTGAACAGGTTGGTCGTACCAACCTATTCCAACAGTGACATACATGCGCAACTTGTTTAATTTAATATCAATTATTATATAATATTGTAACGCTGTAGAATACGGTCCGAATTGAACCCAAAAGGAAGTCGTTTGTATAGAATAAGTAACGCTTTACTTATCTAGAACGAGAGCACATGTGATGAAGTATAAATGCGAAAAGTTTAGTAAGTGTACGTCATCATCACAGACAGCATTACACTGGTAGCACGTGCCGAATGCTCAACTGTCACACAACCATGAAAAAGTCAAATCCTATAAGATAGGGAAGGGTGGGACTTAAATTGCTACGGCTTCTATAGAAGAGTAAGCACAAACAAGCTGGGAAGAGGTGCCTACACCTCGAATGGAACATGCATTCAAACAAGTTTCGTGAACGAGTAGAGCGACATCAACACGGCAGCTTCCTTGCGGCTTTCACTGTTATGCATCATAACAAGCTTTTCTAGTCACTCCGCTTGACAACATACAAGGTTAAGCAAACAATCCAAGAATATGCTTAGTGCAAGACCGCCATTGAACACGGTTTCGGGATATATCCTGAAGCGTAACTAACCATTGCAATATCTGATCGCGGGGACACCAGCCTGGAAGACGCGCTGCGCCGATTTTGGAAAGATTACTAGTAAGGGTTTTTAACTGCCTATGCCATGGCCCCAAGTTGCATACTTTTCACCATAGCCGCTGGGAGAGCCAAGGGCTTCAACAATGACAGGAGAAAGGATGAAGGCAGGTGACTGGCGCCTTAAAACCAGTTTGCTTCAGGTAGATGGAGCTCGTCAGCTACTGGCAGTACATCTAGAGGGAGGAAAACTGTAGCGATTGAGGTAAAGCTTTACTTCCTAACAAACAAATTGATAGCACATACACACAAAGAGAACTCTAGAAGTCGGAACACAAAGTTGTATGAAATGGTATATGGTAAAATGTATATTGAAATAGTGATAGCTGCGCAGCCGGGTTGCTTGGTGATTGCACACAGCTCCTTGCGTGGTCGCACAGCCGGTTGGCTGGAAGACGATAGACGCCCTAGCGGCAGCTCAACAGTTCAATACTTTATTACGGTATAAGAAGCTAAGAGCTTGTACAAAACGCAGGATAGATTGAGCGGTGGGTCGAAAAATAAAATAAAGAAATGTTTGAGGTTCCAAGACATTATAGCGGGCCATATTCGCATTTAGCCTGTAAAATCAATGGATTTTTGTTGCATTTCGACAGGTATGGCCTCAACCCGGGACAGAGCTAGCCACCACATCCGCCGGAACAGAATCAATTGAAACCATATGCGTACTGGGATCTAGAAGAGCAATAAAACTTGCAACGAGCTAGCATAGTTTTGACGAAAGTGCAAATGACACAGAAAGAGAACTTACCGTTGCCACGAGCAAGTGAGTTTGAAAAAATGCGGTAGGTGTTATGAAAAAAATGAAAATAGTATCCACGGGGTACATGTGTCTTGGGAGTGAGAGATTTAATGGAGGTGAGAATCGAGACCTTTGAAGGAACCGAAAGTAGCGGCTTCAAAAAGCGTGCCTTGGAGAGTGTTCCATTGACTACAAGCTCTCACGGAGAAAAACCTGTGTCGACATTCAAGCCTACTCTGTTGATGTAATGGTTTGAGCTCATGTCCTTGGAGAGGGAACGAATACGGAATTGCATGGATGTGAGGGGTCAGTCAAGATCCTGTGGGTAACATGTCACCGCGGTGAAGACGGTAGGTAACGGAGAATATACCTAAACTACGTAAACATTCCTCATAAGACATGTTGTGCATACCGCGGAGAAGCTTTATTGCTGGGCTTTATCGAGAAGGGGCACTTCTTTGCATAGCCAAGCATGTATAGCGTATTCTAAGTATGAACGGATGTAGATATTTGGTAATGTCGGGAATAGAAACCGGTCGAACCTGCCGAACGCGCGGCAAAGTAATCCAATGTTTCGGTTGGCTGCAACTGCTGCTCGTTCGCATTGTGTGGTGCAATCGTGCTGGATGATGATACCAAGTTCCTTTTCTTGTCGAACACACAGAAGTACTGTTGTACCCAAACTGTAAGCGACAGTATATGAGTCTCAGATGGAGAGAACGCTACACCTGGATGTGTTGAATGGGAGATGATTCCTTAAAGATCAGCTGTGAGAACGGTCTAAGTCATCTGGTAGGGCATGTGAATCCTTTGGCGATTTTAGTGAGCGCCAATGTCATTGATGAAAATGATGAAGAGTCGGGGACCAAGAACGGAACATTGTTGTAGGCCGCACTTGATTAGAAAGCTGGCTGAATGGCAGTCATGCACACGAACACAGAGGGAGCAGTCGCGAAGAAAGTACTTCAACCAGGACAGTAAGGATGACTCAACGCCGCAGGAAGCGAGTTTAGGTAAAAGAACGTCATGGTCCAGACGGTTGAAGGCTTTGGAGAAATTCGGAAATATTGCATCCAGACCAATGTTTTCATCGACGGATTTCGTCCAGTCATCCCGTGCAATATGGTATGAAAGCACAAGCCTGATCCAGGCAGTACCGCACAATCAGACACTGTACGTGGGCTAAGATACTGTCAGGTTTCCCAGGCCTAGACAGATGTGAGAAAGAAAATAGCAATGGTACTGAGACTCCAGCGTGTTTCGGCATGCAGCTCACTACCGGTGGCCAATCAATTTAGCACGGTGTTAGATGCAAAGCACACAAGTAATGCACGAAAGAAGCAAGTTAGAAGTGCAAGAACGCTTGGCGCGAAAGCGGTGTTGCTGTGACTAGAAGTCGATTTGTTTCAAGATGGGAGACAAGGTGTTCAGAGATGCTCTCCATGACTTTAGAAATGACTGACAAAAATAATGAGGTGATAATTTGCGGGTTCCGGCTGGATGACGCCTTAAAAATAGGAGTGATGACACCTTCATTCCAAGCTTTTGGGACGGTAGCGGAGTGCACACAATGTTGGAAATATGTGGCAAGTAGATGAGATATATGCAATGCAGCTACTTTCGGGATATTAGGGTGGATGCCGTCGAGTCCCGGTGAAGAGTATTGTCGTAGACATGAAATCATCAGGGGTAAACCTTATCTCCGCCATTTCTTGTACTTCATATGAGGGAGGATTTCATAGGACAACAAGCGTAGAAAATTGGGTCGTAGTGATCAGACAACCGGCTTGCAGCTTCCGAGGTGGTCGATGAGACCGTTTGCAATGACAAGTTTAACTACACGTCACTGATTCACAAATTGGAACAAACTTTTGGGGTTGTCCAAAACATTGTTAGAGATGTGCATTTCATATTGACATTTCTCTTGGCAGCTGGGATATATAAATTAATTTCACAATGACCTATAAATTTCCTAGTCAGTTCGATTTCGTCCTGTCCGGTACCACCGCCATGCCAAGTTTCGCTGCGCTATGGCTGTCCGTATTCACCTGCGAAGGAATGATTCGGGGTTCTTTCGACGGAGCAGCGCTTAACATTGAGTTAAAAACGTGGTCCGTGCAATATCGATCTGGTCAAACATTAAGAAATCCCATGAGTTGGATGCGACGAGTCGGTGGAACAGGAATATATTGTTAATCCAGCGTCTTTTAGGGCGAGGTTCGTTGAGGTTGTCCATAAAAGAGATAAACGTGAATGTCAAGACAACATGATCGCTGTGACCCAGGGGAGGGTAAAAGGAAAGGTTTTCAACCATTAACTCTTCGTTGGGGATAATGAAATCCAGAAGAGATTGAGTATTTGTACCCGAAACCGAGTAGCTTAATGGACATGATTGTATAATGGATGACTTACCATTATTTCGGACAGTGCGGTGTCGAATGGGTTAGAGGCACGTTCACAATACAGGCTGGGACGGTTAAAGTTTTCCAGTATCAGTATGTGGGAGAACCTTTTATTTAAAACATATCGAAGTGATGACAGAAGGAAGGAATCGAGCAGTGGGGTATTACTGGGAGATCTATAAACAACTGCAATCAGGAGAAGACTGTCTCGCTTGAGTGAGATTTGGCACCAAAGAACATCAGTCACCTAACGCAGGGTCAGATAATGTTTTGCAGCGAAGTGATATATAAGTGATGATAGAAAGGCACATCACCTCCTCTTGTTGCACGGATGTGCAATCGTGCAGCATTTCTGTGCAGCGCGGCTAACACCGTGATAAATTGATTGGCTAACGGTAGTAAGCTGCATGCTGAAACACACTGGAGTCTCACTACTATTTATATTATCCCCTCATATCATCGGGGTATCAGTCTCATTTCAGTAGCTCTTAAAATACTGGCGTCCATCCTGCTTCATCAATTGGGTACACAACGGGAAGAGCAAATCCGTGAAGAGCAAACTGGGTTTCGTGCCGGCCGAGGGTGCATAGATCAAATTTTCACGCCCCGTCAGTTACTGGAGCAACGCCACGCTTTTCGTAGACCGACTATCGTGGTATTCCTTGACATCCGAGCGGCATTCAATTCAATTGATCGTGAAAGTCTTTGTAACTGTCTGCTGAGACATGGAGTGCCCGATAAGTATGTTTGGATCTTGAAAGCTTTATGTTGCCAAACTTCGGGCAGGGTTCGAGCGTACGGACAATTGTCGTCCTCGTTCAATATCTCCAGCGGGGTGCGGCAGGGCTGCCCTATCTCGCCGTTCCTTTTTAACTTCGCGATCGACGATGTCCTGAGAAAAGCTTTAGCTGGCCTGGTGGGCACAGGTGTTGAACTTCTGCCGGGTGAGCGAGCGACCGATCTAGAGTATGCCGATGACATCGCACTTCTGGGAGATGACCCTCATATAATGCAACAAGCCCTGGACCGCCTGGCACTTGAAGCTTCAAGGTATGGCATGTGCTTTGCGCCTAGCAAGTGTAAAACACTTACCCAGGATTGGAGCGGCTCTCTTCCAAACCTTACTGTGTGCGATGTCAATCTTGAATTGGTCGACAGCTTTGTTTACCTTGGCAGTTGTATCTCCGCTGGCGGTTGTGTCGAGGACGAGATATCACATCGTGTTCGCAAAGCGGGTGCAGCGTTTGCTAACCTTCGCCACCTGTGGCGTCGACGCGATGTTTCACTCCATACTAAAGGCCGAGTGTACAACGCAGTGGTGCGTGCTACACTCATTTATGGCTGCGAAACCTGGTCTATCCGAGCGGAAGATGTCCGTCGGCTTTCTGTTTTTGATACCCGTTGCCTGCGTAGAATTGCTCGCATTCGGTGGCAGCATCGTGTTACAAATATAGATGTCTGCAAGCGGGTGTTAGGACCAGGTGGCCACGGACTGAGAGAAATGCTGATGCTTGCTCGCTTGCGATGGTTGGGACATGTTTTAAGAATGCCTACTCACCGTTTACCGTACCGCGCCTTATTCACAGAGCCTGACAGAAGCTGGGAGAAAAGATCGGGTGGCCAGTCCATGACGTGGCGCGTTGAGATGAAGAAACTCACCGTAGCGCTAGGCTCAGTTGGGCGTATTCGTTTGCCTGGGTGGGGTCCAAAAGCTCCACCTAATAGTTGGCTGGAAACCTTACGCGATATGGCTACAAACCGAAGTCAGTGGCGCCAGTGTATTTTATTATGTGTGTCATAATTTTTTATTCGGTATTATTTCACATAAAAACAAAAAATCGCATGCAGTGAAACTACAAAAAAACAGCTGTTTTTTGTGCATTTGCTTTTGCGTATTCCGCTTGCCTGCGTTCCCTTTTTCACGCGCTTGCTTATCTGCTTTTCCTGCTTCATATTGCTTGGCACTTTGTCTGGCTCCAGACTTGTGCTTCATGATGATGATGATGATGTTGATGTAGCATTTTGGGAGTTAGCTGTTACCGTCTCATAGGCAACGACGCTATCCGTAATAAGCACTTTGGTAGTAATATTGATATAGAGAAGCAGATCAACCTGCACTGGTTTCCCTGGTTTGGTCACGCTTTACAGATGCCGGACAACCATCTTCCGAAACGAGTTCCTTTGATGACGCTACATCCAGGTTGGCGTAGATCTCGTGGTAGCCAAACAGTCAAATGACAAAAACAACTAAAGACCCTAGATAGTAACCTTTCCAAATCCATCCAGACTGGGGTCCCCGTGATCTCAAAACCGTGTCTAGTGGCGGTCTTGCACTCAGTATCTTCTCGGAGTGTTTGCTTAACCGTTATGTTGTCAAGTGGAGTGGAGAGGAAGGCGTGTGAAACACGACAGTGAAAGCCGCAAGGTAGCCGTCATGCTATCGCTCTACTCGCTCACGAAACGTCATCGAATAGCTGTACTGTTCGAGGATGCGCAATTACGCACGGATGTGCAATCGTGTAGTACTTTGTGCTATGCGGCTAACACCGTGCAAAATTGATTGACCAGAGGTAGTGATCTGCATGCTGAAACAGGATATAGTCTCACTACCATTTCCCGTTGCTTTTTCTTCCTCATATGTGTCTAGGCCTGGGCAACCTGACAGTATCTTAGCCCACGTGCAGTCTGTGATTGTGCGGCACTTTGCCTGGATCAGGTTTGTGCTTTCATTCATCCATTCACTGTTCGAGGTGTAGGCACCTCAGCCAAGTGTTCGCATGAAGCTCACTAAAGGTGACAAACCAATCTTACACGGTGTTTACACAGAAGTGCGGTACGTTTGAACATACATGCACGTATATACAATCATTCGATCAGCCTCAGAATGTGTAAAGGTCGATTTATTATTTACCAGATCAGAAAACAAACTTACTCTGGCCAGCAAAACTCGGGGGATTCTTTAGAAGGATTAGCGGTGTGGCGTTTCTTTTTCTGCTTCTTCCGACGTTTGGTCGTCATACTAGGGACGGCCTCGTTGGAGTTTTCCGATAACAGTTGATCATCTCTATCAAATCGAGCACTTTTTAGAAGGTCGGAGACCGTTTTCTTTTGAGCCTCAGTCAACGGTTGACGGGGCTGCGGAGCATTACGGATTATGCTGGTCAGGTCTAAAAGGGAAATGACAGTGAAAGCGACAAAAGGCGGTGTAAACAATCATGAACTAAATGTCCCAGCTTGTAAAGATTCAAACAAGTTGACGATTTCACATCGGCCAACGTGCAAGAGGTTTGCTAGGAGCGGGCTCAAGCTTGAGTAATGAATGTATGTATGTATGAAAGCACAAGCCTGATCCAGGCAAAGTGCTGCACAGTCAGAGACTGCACGTGGGCTAAGATACTGTCAGGTTGCCCAGGCCTAGACAGATATGAGGGGGAAATAGAAATAGAAATGGTAGTGAGACTGCAACGTGTTTCAGCATGCAGCTCACTACCGGTGGCCAATCAATTTAGCACGATGTTAGCCGCACAGCACAGAAGTACTGTATGATTTCACATCCGTGCATGAATGAGGAATCTCAAAGGCCACACAATCTGAGAGAACGTAGAGAGGGAACTAAGGGACTACGGTAGAGAAGCAATAAAGCGGATAAGTATATTTAACAAAATAAAAGAGTCTTAAGCACTTGATCAGGAACCACTGTGATTCAGTGTTTGTACATTGTGCTTCATTGTATGGATTCTATTCAACAGTGTTGTGCTGTCGCTTCGCACTGCTGCACACCACAACCGGTGACTTCAAAACAAAATTCTAATTGACACTTCTCCGCTGTTTCAATTCTTACTGAACCAAATGATTCGGTATCCGCATGAGGACGGCAAGCATCATCAGCAAAGACATTAAGGCTCCCTGAACCTAATCTTAGTGTCACCAGCTGAAGACGGGAACTTTGTTTATTTCTCTTCCACTGTTCACAGGATAACTGAATCTAGTCTTACTGACTCTACATGACGACGACAGACTGCCAGAAACCAGTTGTAGAATATAAGTATTAGGGATGTGAGCAACCGATTACTATGAGAAATAAGGTTATTAATTATAGTTGAATGTATTCTTCCAGTTTTTATTGTTTATAATCAAATGGGAAGTTGTGTGTAAATTCTCCACGGCCTGACGCCGAATGTAAAAAGATATACAACATGAGTTTAGAACATCTGCAAAAACAGTTTCACACAATTCATGATTGCTTCATTGAACCAACCGACTTACTGCAAGAATCGTCACTTTCCTCGTTACGGAGACCTCTGGCTTCCGCCTCCACCGTTTTCAGCAACCTATAATTGCATTAATCAAGAAATTCGCTACTTTGCGAAACGTTGAGAGATGTTATCATCGAGTGATTGGGAAACCGGGGTGTCTGGCTCGAAATTCGACACAAGACAACGTCGATAGACCTTTTAAACAGTAGAACAACAAAAGAAAACGTACCAATGCAGTGTTCATCCATGAATCCAGTTGTGAGAACTGACGCTGCAAAGCAGCTGCACATGATAAAGTTTCCATGCGAAGATATAAACAAATGTGCTTGTCAGATATACAAACGCCAAAAGGTGGGATGTCCAATCACAGTAATTGATTTGAGCACGCGTTGAAATACGGAAATTGCATTGATTGATGTATTATAGCAGCAACGTGAAACGGTCTGATACACAAGTGAAGGTATACGATTTGCACACCTGCGAAATAAAGCAATGTTGAGCATATACAAGCACGACAGGATTCGCGTAAAGTTACAATACACCTAGCTGATTTCAAGCACTATTCAACGAAGCGTAGATATTGTACACGCAATCCTTGTGAAATGTATACTGAGAGTATAAACGTGGAGACACACTGCCATATTCTCATACATCTGCATACGTCACGACAACCTGACACTATCCTAACGCACGCGTAGTCTCAGATTGTGTGGCAATGCCTGGATCCTAAGGGGTAATTTCATATATACATGCCTGTACATATCACATATCACCCTGGTGCAAATGAAACCGGAAAACAGGCTTTATGTGCGACAGCATACTAATAAAGAATAAAAAACGCGATAAAGGAGCTAGCTAAACTCGACAATCTGAATTGCGTACAAGTCAAGAATGCGACACATCGAAATGTGTCTAACATAAAATATTGCATGCACAACGAATACCTAAGGATGAATGATATATTATTCTCACCGACTGTGCTTTATGTGCAAGTGCTGTGCTTTGTACCCAGAGGAAATGTGGTTGACGCTCTCACACATGAAGGAAAGCACTCTACGTGTCACACTACAAACCTTCGACTGTGTACTTGCTTGAATCAAATAAAGTAGATCGTAGCAAACCTACAAGTCCAATTTCATGGTTTGGGACAAAATTTGTGATGATTGAGGAACAACATCATCATGAAGCACAAGTCTGGAGCCATTATCATAGGTCACGCTCTGATAGCATTATATCGAAACTGAGATGACTGATCAGCATTTAGATCGGTTGATAATCTACGCACGCCTAAATAGAATCGAAGACTGTAAGGAAACGGAAAATAAGTGCCAAACTAAAGCCCTCGACCGATGTCAAATGCCGACGTTAAGATTCACGTCAGTTCAGTAGAGTTAAAGCTTCCAGCCTGCCTCTGCTACTCCATGTGCTATTTCCTACAGAGGCAGGGTATTTCGAAAATTTGAAAAACTATCGAGGCTTCAAACAACTATCGGCACTTGCTTATGTGGATCAATCTGAATCGGATGATGGTGAAACCCAGGAGATAGGATACAAGTTGCGCTTGTATGCCATCGTTGGATAAGGTTGGTATGACAAACCTGTAGATAGGGTTTAAACCCATGATCATGAACAAAACATGTGATTGAACAGGTTGGCCGTAACAACCATATCCAACAGTGGAATACAAGCGCAACTTGTTTGCCATTCTCCCACTGTTTCAAGCGCATGCGGATCAAGACGTTAGTGTCTTTACCTGATGAGTGCAATCAGCATGAAACCGGTGGTGAGGTGTGTGATGAAAATGCATGTGAATGAGCATTATTGTTCATGATTATGGGTTGAAACTCTATATACATGTGTTTGCGATTGAACACGATCGTACCAACAATGGCATACAAACGCAACTTGTTCGTCATTCTTACTGTTTCTACCTGATGAGAGCACGAAACTGTTCGGGGTGTATGATGGAAATGCATGCTAAGGGATATTAAGCTACAGAATGGTGGTCGACGATACTCCCAACCCTGCTCACTCCCAAGGACAGCAATGGTCAGAATCATAAACAACTTGAGTCAGAATAAGTTTGCTGTTAGTCAATGAACTGTAATGTCCTGTTATAGTTATAGTCATGCCAGGATGCCGATGACTAGACAGAAGAACAATTACGGTTCTCAACCGAAGCCTTTGGCTAAATAACCTGACCGACAAAGCAGCGGGTTGGGTTGAGATCGTGTTCGTCAGACCTGTCTGGAATGAGTGGTTCTGATGGTATATGAAAGCACCAGTCAGTATAGCTCGATGCTCGTAAAAGTACACAAACCAACGTACCCGCCTCAGCTCTTATTCTTCGATAGATTCTGTAGCAATTTAAGTCCCACACTTCCGCATCTTTTAGGATTTCATCTTTTCTCATGGTTATATGGCAATAAAGCATTTGATACCTACTACCGGTGCAATGCTGTCCCTGAGGATGATTGTGCGGCTAACATCGTGCTAAATTGACTTGCCAACGGTAGTGAATAGCATGCGGAAACACGCTGGAGACTCACTACCAATTTTATTTCCGTTTCTCATAACTGTTTAGACCTGGGCAACCTGACATTATCCTAGCCTGGTTCGGGCTCGTAATTTTATATAATACATCACTAACGCTTGTCGCTGTCAGCTTCGAAACAATAAACCACAGTACCAATCCCTGTTCAATCAGTACTCAACCTCTCATTAGAGATTCAAACCAAGTAAGGGAGTCACAGAGCATGTCAGTTCGTCTCGTTTAAAACGTAGAACACCAGTACGAAGTACGAACGAAAGCCGAATGCTTTATATGAGAGGCGCTTCAAAAGCCGATCCACATTGCGGGTTTACGATTGTTGGAGTGTTGCTTACGCGGGTCGCATTCTAAAGGGATTTATTGATTGGAGTTTAGAATAGGTCATCTCTGAGTAGGTGATGCAGAGCGATTATAAAGAAAGCACACAAACGGTACCTTCCGAAAACCGCTTATCACTGGAAGCAATGCGGGGGAGATTGTTCCTCCTTGATCGGAGTGTTTAGCGCATCCAAGGACGACTTTGACCAGAGGCCAACAATAACAACGGCAAACGGGGGATAAATCGGATATTCTTTTCACATTGTGCAAGAGATTGCTATTCCTGATTTGGGCCGTATCATGGCAACTATATAATCAGGATATGGATCACGGCAAGGCACGCTTTGCGACGAAGTGCAAAATACAAACCTAGAACTGGAGCGGATCCCATTCGAAATTCTTAATCTGTGATGTCAAGTTAGAATTAGCCGATAGCTTAGTTTACCCTGAGTGTTGCAACTCTGTATAATGTTGTCTAGAACGAGATCTCAGGTGTGCAACATTAGACGCAACGTTTGATGAACTTTTCCATTCATGCATAATAATGTTCAAGTGTACAGCGCAGCTGGATGTGTAATCTGGTCGATCCGACTGAAACATATTCACCGGCATACTGTTTTTTATACCCACTGATGGCCCAAGATTGCTTGTACTCTGTGGCAGCGTCGAGTTGATAACCTGTCTCTTTGAGTGTTAGAAACGATAGACTACGCTCATGAAAAAGTGCTGATGCTAACATGTTTGTAATGGCTGGGACGTTTCCTAAGAAAGCCACTGCAACTATTAGTATATTGCAGCTGAGACACTCACCACATACACAATCTGATTGTCATACGATTCTAGTAGTCCATCTGCTGACTTTTTGTTATCTCACCTAGCCATATTTTTCCAGCTTCATGCATGGCACTTAGTGTGGATCTATATGCAAATTCGAGGATAAATCCTCATTCGCAAAATACAATTTAGATTCATGTAGCTAAGTCTGCAATCGGTGCTATACAACACTGGTGACCGTTTGGAATGTTTTTGCAATGCCCCAAAGACAGTGCAGTAGTTCGTTTGCTTTGAAGTAATACATTTGAAAAGCAGGACGGAGGCAGACCGATTTCCTCGTTGTTGCATTCATCAGGTATGCATATCCGAGACACCGAGATCTGAGTCAACCTAAGGAAGCCATTAAATTAGTCTTCCGTCGATGCCCAGGAAAAACAGCATTTCAGCACAAATATTCTACAAACGTGAAAACATTTTTGCGATATTATTACTTTATTATTATACGTAAATATCCAAAGATTTAATCGCCTATAAATTAGGAAGTAAGACCATAAATACACACCGGGCGGATGTGCGAGCAGATATTATTATTTAAGTGAGAATCGGCATTCGAGTGAACAATGGTTGAACATTATGCGGCGACCGAAAAGTTATATTTTGGTTTTCAGCACCAAACTGCATCGGTAAATGATCTTGCGTGGGAGCGCAGAGAAAACTTTTGCAGTCGTCTAAGCGGTGGAACTCAATAAGAAATAAAATGGTACCAAAGATTCAACTAAGCGGATAGATAGAGGATGCATATTCTGAGTTAGATTGAGAATTCCACCGAAGAATACATTTTTAGTGCTACCACAGCCAAAATCAGTTGTCACATCTGGCTTACCATGAGGTTAGTCGACTCACCTAAGAAATTAGTAACAATTTCGCAAAAGAATGAACATCTCGAGAACCACTTCACTCGATCATCAGCAAACCGCAAAGTCCTCGACTATTGTTAGGTTAATATTGAGAATAGGTCAGTTGTTACATCATTCTGAGAACGAAACTATATCAATTAGGAAATGATTCCTTGACGTTTCCTTTTATGGAACATATGACAAAATGAGGTGAATTACAGAGCAAGATATTTTCAGTTTAGACGGATGTGCAAACGTGCAGCTAATGCCGTGCTAAATCGAATAGTGAGCTGTACACGCTGTAGTCTGACTGCCATTGCTATTCTCCTTCACTTTATCTGTCTAGGTGTGGCCAACCTGACAGTATTTTAGCCCACGTACAATCTCAGACTGCGGCACTCAGCCTAGAAAGGCTTGTGATTTCACACACCAGGTTAGAGATTGCGTTAGACGTGGATACCGATGGTACACTTTCATAACAATGTGTAAGCAAAACTCATGATGCAAAGACTGCTTTTGGCAATTTGCGCATGCTAAAATAGCGTCCTAGAACACCACGTCAAAGACGAATCATTGGAAATATCTATGACATAATAGATAAACGGACGCATAAATGTAATTGAGTTCGCAACCTAAGCTAGAAATTGTTATTAGTTTTCTGAAGTGCAAACTCAAAATTTGGCTCGAAAATGAGATTAAATGACAAATTAGCAAATCAGGGCTCAGGGAAAACGAAATAATCTCATCCATAGTTTTATTAAAAAAGATTATATAATTCCAATCCTGTTAGCAACATCGAGTGCGTCAAAATCTGGAGGAAGTTTGACATATGCCTTCTTCAAATTGTTAGGACAATTCAGCGTGTTGACTTTAGCAACTTTGACGTTGTAAAGGGACTGAACTGCGGCTTTGATCGCAGGCTTGTTTGCCCTACGGTCAACAATAAACACCAAAGTATCATTCTCCTCGATTTTGATCATGGCAGACTCAGTACTCAAAGGATCTCGGATAATTCGGAAAGCGTCGAGTCTGCAATAATAAGATGCAAAGGAATTTACTTATTTCGTTTAGGAATAAGGAAACGCCTATCCTTTGGGCACCGAGGTGGCTTATAAGTTTTTGGTCGACGGAATCGAGGAGTCTTCATAACACGACGTTTACTTTTAGTATGAGCACCGACAAGAATTGACTTCTGAGCTCGAAGAGCTTTTTGAATTTTGTCGACTTCTGACGGAATCATTAAAAAAATTATGTTTACTTTTGCCTCCACCTTTAACAACTTTCCCACTTTTTATACTTTTGAAAGCCTTCACATTTTTGGATGCGACTTGTTTGTTTGACTTTTCACTAGGTTTTCCAGCTTTTGAGGCTGATTTAACTTTCTTGTCCGTTGGTTTCGGTGCCATGCGTAAAATATTTCAATTAGAGCGCCACGGCACAATAACGAGAAAGACAATTTACCGCCATACTGACCGGTATAAACAATATGATACATATAATAAATTTACTGCGTAAAATTCTTTTTTGATAACGAGATATGTCACATGAAACGGAGTTCTTCGCCTGTGACGATTTAGTGAAGACATTGCGGGTACCGTCAAGAAGCGCGGTAATTTCTACTTGGTTGTATTTCCTACGCTCCGATAAAATATCTTTAGGAATTTTCGCAATTCTTTGAATTTTTTGTGAATAGAATAACTATTTCACTATATTATCGATATGTTCTGCTGAATTATTATGCCAGTGAACTGACAGATTTGAGTAAAAAATTCCTGCCTCGACAGCAAATCTAGCAGAATGGTGGCTAAGGGAATTGATTAAACAGTTTACAAGCGTTGGGCTTTCTTTAGATGCTCAGGTATACATAAATCCTATTACGGGATTAATGCACATTTCCGCTATTCGCAGTGGTATTGTAGCGGCCGTCATAAGACTGCCACGAACACCGCTTGTCAAAAGCCAAGGATTAGTGTGACATCGCCCCGCTCGTCAGATTTTTACCCGCCCAAACGTATTCATCTGTAGTAAGGGCAATTTTAAGTTCCGGGAAAATGGCATTCTAGTGGATAGCTGACAAATCTAGCGAGTTACAACGCCCTTCTAGGCAAACTACCCCTTTTAATTTGGTCAATGTAGTCAGATCTTCGTAAAGCGTGCAAACAAGAATGTTGAAACAATTGCATTCAGTGAGAACTTAGACAAAGTTAGTCAAGTACCTCGTCCTGCAAAGTAGGCTTGTCCTTCCAAGGTGGTCAATGAAGCTGGAACTCCGAAAATGCGTACTAGAACAGTAAAGTCACTACCCAAACGAAGCAACATGTAAATGATACCGACTCACCCGTACTGTTTCGAATTATCCAGGAATTAAAAGTCTTGCTTAAGGAATTTGGGGCACTGCGCGGCACTTCTTCTTTTTCAAAAACTGGAACCCGAAATGTAATAGTTTTTAACCGACCGAAGATTTCATTCAGAAATACAAGTGTCCAAGAGATTTCGATCGCAGATATATCATCGACCTTAGCAGGATGGTCGGTCTGAGGCATTTTACTCCCACGGTACCAGGGGGTTGGAAGATGGATAACCGATCAAGGAGAATCCTGGTAGTATTTAAATGCGAGGTGGATCAGGATTCGTTACTGACCATGGCTGAACACATCGGAAAAACAACTCTAGACAAACATCAGGTTAAGACGGGGAACCCTCCCTCTCCGATTAGACAAAACTTTTCCGATTCAAATAGGAGAAACTTAGCTGTTTGGACATCCGCTATACGTTAGCCTGGCGTAAATCGAAACGCTAGTGAATCAGTAACGATCATCCCGAACAGCACGTTGCCACGTGTCTTGCTGTCCAGAATAGATGACGTTGAAGGCTTAGTACAAATGAATATTGAAGCCAAGAATGTGTCTCCGGTAGTTGCTTGTATTTGATGGATGCGGCCTCAATCCTCAGACAACAGTCAGGAACATACATGCAAAAGACTGTAGAACCTGATACTCCTGCTTCAAGTAGCACGTTAAAAATGTGCCGCTTCCACGGTTAATCCAACCGAGGGCCAATCAGGATTATTGTAAGAATTACGCTTAACCAGCACACAAGTGCTGTACGCTTATGTGTGCAGAATAAGGAATAAGAGGACTGAACTTTCTTTTTCTGTGGCTGAGCTACACCCCAGGGTTGTAGCGCTTTCTTAGAAATGGCTGTCAGCGCTTGATGATGTGCCCATAAATATTAGCGAAAGGTATCTCCTTACCAGATGTGATAGACCTGGCGATAAAATAGTCGGTGTCTTCGCACTCCTCCTATAGTATGGTATGGTATACGGGCACGGGTATATCCCTAGCCAGTGAAAACGGCCAATTTGTTAAGAGATTCATGACTTCCTACAAGTCAGCTTGTGTCTAGGTCACACCCAGTGCAGCCAAACAGGAGATTACATAGCTGATTGAGACGCTCGACAAGATGTTTTAATCAGCTCCCTGCGTACACATCATACGTGAATTCAACCTTCCAGACATAGATTGGGCCGTCCCTGTAGCTGTAGTCACCAGGGTATCCGAGACGTTTCTCGAATGGCTTCATGATCTTGCGTTGCAGCAGCATGTGAGTGATCATACGTGGTTTCGTAATGAATGCACTCCATCAACTCTTGACCTAGTATTGTCGTCCCAGGTCGAAGTCTTCAGTCATTTAGAATACCTATCACCGCTCGGCAAGTGCGATCGTGTAATGATAAGCTCCGAATGGCTACTGCGTTTTCATGAACCTGATCCTCGTCCTAGATGCCATTTTAGGTTTGATGATTGGGGTTTACTTTAACAGACTTCAAAATATTCCCCGCAGTAATCTAACAATTTCAAAGTCAGCTTAAACTGTGATAGAATTTGTAAGAATATAAAACAGTTGCAAAATAAGCACGCTCCGCTGCAAGTCGTGAAAAATCATCGAAGGCCACTTTTGTGGATTCCTTGAGTCCGTCGGTCCACCCGTTAACGGGATGGACTAAGGTGGCAATATAAGCTTTCCCTCACTTCTGATTTTTGAGCCCACTAAAAAACGCTGGGAACGTTTGTGTTAAAATACAGTTTTTGCTCGAACAGGACTATGAGTTATTGTTAGCTAGGGACGCTAAATTTAATCCGAAAAGATTGTATAGCTACGCTCAATCAGAAGGCCAAACTAGGAAAAGCATAGAAGATTTGAATCTAGAGGACGAAAATGTAGCTGATACTTACCTGTATAAAGCGACTTACTTCTTCAGGTTTTTAGTGACTTCCAGAGAAGGGATAAACATTTTAAATGCTCCATCTATGTCGTTTAATCTACTACCTGTTGCTCCTGTAGTAGATGAGCTGTCATTCAATGAAGCCGATCAGTATGAAGCACTTATCCACTATTATTCACGAGCTACTGTGCGGACATATTTTTCATCGCTCTGACATTTTTGATCATATTTTCGTTGCATCCGCACGGATTCATACCATTCGAAAATTTCCGTGTACTACTCGACGATATCTATAGGATTTCATACCTTTTAATCGTGCAAGTCGACTTACAGAAAAGTTATCAGTTTGACGGAAAAAGAACAATTTGTTCACGCGCACAAATTTTTTCTCAGCATCACCTATCCTACGGATCTTGCAAACATTGCAAATATAACACTGAGCAACAATTTTCGATACCTTATCGCGTGTTCTATCTTTTGTGGTTCACGAGTTATCGCGGATTATTTGTTCAATGCCTAAATCTCGCCACTGAACACAGTCAAATCTCTCAATGGACAAAACACCCATTATCGATCAGGCGGCAAGCCTTATGCAACCCACAAACATGTGTGAACGTGTCACGAGATCCACTGCCCCGACAATGAAAAAAATCGATCCATCTGTGACCGTGTGAAGTATACATGCGACGGCGACACGTAATCGTGATGAACTCTGCATCACGTATATAGAATCGCTGAGCGTTGATACTGCTTCAGTTAATTGTGCTTTATTCGGGTTCCACCAACACGTATCTTGTAATGAGAATTTAACTGATGAGTGAACGATAATGAC
This sequence comes from Atriophallophorus winterbourni, assembly GCA_013407085.1. Taxonomy (NCBI): domain Eukaryota; kingdom Metazoa; phylum Platyhelminthes; class Trematoda; order Plagiorchiida; family Microphallidae; genus Atriophallophorus; species Atriophallophorus winterbourni. The sequence goes on from JACCGJ010007174.1 coordinate 29,658, forward strand.
TATCCACCTGTGTGTTATTTCTGTCATGCCTGTAGACATTCAAATATTAATAGTCATCGCTAGAGTATACATTCATCTGTTGAAAAAGTGTTTAATTACAATGAAGAGGTGATTGGATTTTTGAACATTTTTCCGTTTAATGAAGGATGGTAAATTTACAATGGTAAGAAAGTTAATTTTTCCGCGCAATGTCAACAGTAATAAAGTTTCATCTAGATTGCATTGAAATAAGCAAATGAAGAGGATGGGATAAATTCTGGAGCAGAGATTAGAAAAAAGAAAAAAAAAATTATGAAAGAAATGGTGCGCACGAAGATTTAATTGTCAAAGTGAAAATAAATTTACGA
>JACCGJ010007176.1:0-14458 GCA_013407085.1 Atriophallophorus winterbourni
GAACAGTATCAAATGCTTTAGTTGTGTCTAGGAAGACAACTACAACCGCCGAAACTTCCTCAATCGATGTAGTAATATAGTCAAGGTATTCAAGCTGACATGTATTGCAAGATCTTTCATTTAGGAAGCCATGTTGAGCTCTAGAGAAGAAACTTGGAGATAAGTGATTTAAGATAGCTTTTGTTACTATTTTTCAAGTAATCTAGATAGTATTGCTGTGTGGTTAATTGGGCGATAATTTGATACCGTGTACTTCGAGCCAGATTTATGTCTGGGTGTAACGACAGAGTTTTTCCATTCTAAAGGGAAGATTCGAGATTCGATTGAAGTGTTAAATAAGTTCAATAGAATAAGTTTGGAATCGTCACCCCCCATCCCGCACATGGAGGGTGGAATGCCTGTTGTCTGGCTTGAGACTGAAAGCAGTTTGCTTGCAGACTTCATTAATGTCATTCAGATTTATGCATATAGTGTTTATTACACAAGTTGACCGAAATGTTCTAGTGATATCTTTATGGATGGAAGTATTATAAGTAGTATTAAGATATTCAAGAAATTCTTTGCAGATTGTAATAGGGTCTGTCATTCTTATTTCTGTTAAATTATAAATTCGATCCTAAATAATAAAATCTACTTTGCTGGTTGAGTTTACGGATCGTGATTCAAATAACCTGCTAAGTGATTTCAGCTTATCACAACTGTTCAGTGCTCTATTTTCTGATGCAATCAATGTGTGGTCTAGAATGAGTTTGTGGTCATTCAATAGTTCATAGGAACGTAAACGAGCAAAGATGTCATTATTGGTAATTGCAACTGTAGACCAATCTTTTATTTTCTTTCCCATTTTCTCGAGCCTAGTTTGTTTTATGCGTTTTCAGGACTGCTAGCTTTGTCAATTAAACCTATAATTTTCGAATGTAATGTGAAGGATATAGTTGGAAAATCATGTGAAAGAAAGAATTGAGACCAATCCTCAATCCTTATAAGTGTTGAAAGTAAGTTCCAATCGATGAAACGGTAAAGAGTCTTGACCTCATTGGTAGCTTTGCACGTGCATGATAGATGGAACGGTAACATTTTATGGTCCGCATTAAACAGGGAAGGCAATATTAGTAAGTTGTTTGGATAAATATTAAGAGTAAAGACTAAGTCAAGAATGTTGATCTTTCTAGTTGGTTTATCAAGGAATTGTTTGTGACCTAGTAAGTCAAGCGTTTCTATAAAATTTGTAGGAGAGCTAACTTCACTCCGTTCATGACAGTTTAAATTAGGCATGTTAAAACCACCGGCTATAAGTTGAAGGATGTAAAGACGTTTCGATGAAAGCTTGAGTTAATGTTTTCAGATTATATGAAGTTGAGCCTGGTGGGTAGTAGATGTAGTCTATTAAATGATCTAGTGTAGGTAGTTCTATCCATAGTGAATCTTCAAGTTCTGTTAAATTCAAAGATGTTATACTATTAGCTTTAAATCTTGAATGCACATAAATGAGGCAACCACCACCTCGTTTCAGAGTGCGGTTTCTCCTAAATACCTAGTAGTTAGGTATCATGAGTTTAGAGTCAGAGTGATCATCACGGGTCCAGGATTCAGTAATAGGAATAATATCTACAGGTTAAGAAGATGGGTAAGATTTTAGTATATGGATTTTAGGTATAATTGATCTAGCATTTATGTGATTTGATTACGTTTAAAGAGGATCTGTGTCTTATATATTTCGGAAGAAATTCCACAATATAGAATATTTAGTCAAGTACAAATTGTTCCTTACATTAGTACGAAACCTTAGTAATTTAATATTTGTTCACTGTTTCTCAATCTATACTTAAAATCATGCCGTATATGATGATTCGAACTTATTTGTATATTATCCGAAGACAGTATTCTGAAATATGAAATGAGACTATGCTTGAGTCTGCGAAACCATAACGGATCGAGGTACCTTTGTATACACCTCTCTCTATAAGTTTGTTTGGTGTTATAAGCGATGATGGATTTTGAGGAAGTACGTTGTAACTTTTCTAACGTCATCTGATTCATTTACATTTGTATATATTATGTTACAATAGTCTAAAAGAACAATGGCTAGTAATTTATAGATTTATATTTTACAATCAGGTTGAACTATGGATCTGTGTATAATGTTCATTATTTGCTTGGATTTATTAATAAGATCGCGTGTTTCTTCATTGAAAGTGAGTGATGCAGAATTTCGGAAGCATAAATCTCACGTGCTGTCCACCATTTGAACTGCGTTATTGTTAAACAGAATTTAATTATTTGGACAGTTTCAAAACTCGACTCTTTGGACGTTTTTTTCGTTGCTCTGACAATTTTAATCATATCTTCGTCGCATCTGCTCGGATTTATATCATTCAAATAATTCCGTTTACCAGTCGACGATATCTATCGGATTTCATACTTTTCGTTCCTACAAGTCGACTAACAGCAAAGTTACCAGCTTGAAGGGAAAAGATTAATTTGTTCACGCGCAAAAAAGCTCATTCCCAACACATACAAACCTACGGATTCTGCTATCATTGCAATGATCACATTGCGCTACAAGTTTCGATACTTAATTTCGTGTTGTTTCTCCTGTGGTTCACGAGTTATCCTGGATTAATTGTTCAATGCCGAAATCTGAATAGCGAACACAGTCAAATCACTCAATCGACAAAACACTCATTGTCGATGAGCTGGCAAGCCCTATGCAACCCACAAACATGTGCGAACGTGTTGCGAGATCCACTGCCCAGACAAAGAAAAAATCGATCCGGCTGTCTCTGTGAGAAGTATTCATGCGACAGCGACACGGAATCGGTGTTACGTGGTCATAACGTGTTTTGATCCGGTAAGCGTTGATATTGCACCGTAATTTAACAAAAGGTAGGATCTGTGCACTAGGATGAGTTTAAAAACAATCAGTCCGGTTTCACCGACAATCTTGACTGGTGCTCCCAAAGCGGCGCACCAAGATAAACCGAGATTGCTCAAGGTAGTGTTGCAAAGTGAAAAAGAACTAGAAGGTATACTTTTATCTGTATTTTTGTTGCAAGACGGTGAAGAAAACACACCACGTATCATTGCTGAAAATTCGTGAACACGGATAAAGCCATTCTTCTTCTTCTTTGTTGGCCTACCCTTTTTATTACGGACAACATCGGCGATAAATAAAAACATTGTTAAAATAAACGATCGCTACAGTCGTAGTCTTATAATCCTTGACGTTCCTGAAGCTGCTGATAATCTAGATGCAAAGTGTAACTCCAACCACAACATACAACAATATAAATTTATGAATGACGCTATCGGAACGAATAACACATCTTTAATAAATAATTTTAGGATCCCGACATCACCAAAATAAGCAGGTAGAGCTCCGCGCCCCCTCAAACTGACACTGCTGACAGACAGTATGGCTGATACCGTTCTTAAAAATTGGATTCAATTTCGATGCAAATTGACCCGAAAGGTTGAAATTATTCGTAGACGCCTCAAAACTTATAACAACAGGGAGGATGCCAGAATTCTAAATACTGAACAAAGTAAAAATTCGAAAACTTGGTGATAAAACGGAATTCGACCGACTCAATCGGAGTCGGCGAAGAAAATACCTGGCTAACGACTTAAGCCGAGTCGTGTCAATAATTTTATCTCATTTACCGTCTTTGCTGTCAACTTGACTGGTAATCGGATGCCCAATGCTTGACAAACAAACCACATTAATTGACTGAACTAACTATAACACACACTTAACGTGATTGCCTTAAGGGAGACATAATTTCATCCAACTTTAACATACAATGAAGTAGTCATTGAGGTTATGTCCTTACTTCGTCCCGATCGACTGACTCGAAGAGGTGGTGTTGCGCTTTAACACCCACAAAAAGATATTTTCCATTCAAAACATATATTTCGACAATAACAATGTGTTCCAACTGAACATTGAAGATTCTGACTTTTCGAGATTCCTCACATCTTCGATGTTCCGGTCCATCGTTCCTTCATATTCTACGTGTCATTTTTCCCCTCACTCGATTTTCCTTTCATTCAATAACTGCTTCATGTATACAAACAAATTTGATAATTATCAACCATGCTTAGCATGCCTTGGAATTTCAAGAATAGAACATTTATTTATTTATTATGAGATTGTTTTGCCAAGAGATCAATGATGACGACTTACAACAGCAAGACACATTATGGGGTTCGCTGAATGTAACAGCTGGAGAATAATGCATAGTGGGGGTGATTTAGCGTTCGCACTCAGCCGACAAGGCCTACAATTCAGCATTATATGCAAATATACGCTTAGCCGCTACCAAATACGGCGGCAGACTTATTTCGATCGGAGACTTTAATCTGCCGAATTTTAAGGAAAATTCAGTTCATCCAGAAAGCTAATTAAATGCTTTATATCAACAGTTGCGGAAAGAAATTCAGCTCTGCAACCAAATTCTCAACAATATTCCATTTCATGGTTCTGATACGGTGACTATCTTCGATTAAATACCGACAAATCAAGAGCACGTGATTGAAAGTCTCGCTTAAGGAGCTCTAATAGGACTTAGTGACCACTTATTTATTACTTTTGCTTATGTTTACCATGCAATCAGAACAAGTGACATCAACAAGCTGATTAGAAAAATTGAATTTCCACAACTTAAAACTACACGTAAAAACTCCACAGATCCTGATCTTAATTCAGACAACGTGCTTGATCAATGATAGAGAATGGTAAACGAATTCAAATGTGCCTTGGAATGCACTCTCATCTTGTTCTAAAGGTGCAACAAAGGAAAAACTTTTCAGCTGAGAATCCGAACACGAAATTGGTTGACATGTTTAATCTCTTTTTAACACAAAGTTTCGTTCCCCTGATTGGAAGAGTTGCATAATTAACCTCATCTACAAAGGAAGAATCCGTTCCGAAGTATCCAACAATCGTCCAGTAAAACTAATACCGGTGATGGAGCGCCTCGTAGCAAACAGCATAATAAAACGTCTGAAAGACGATTGCTTGCTCGCAGTCGAATATCGCGGCTTCATATAAAGACACTCTTGCCTTTCAAACATTCTGCGCGACCTCGATGACTGGACATAAGCTGCGGACAAAGGTCTCACCATACACGCTTGTTATCTCGATATGTGGAGAGCATTAGATTGTGTCATCCACAGTCTGTTTCTACGAAAAATGATGCAATGTGTCATCAAGGGTTCATTACTAGTCTGGTTGGAGGATTATCTCTGAGACCGTGTCATTCGAGTAAGCTTTGATGGTCCTCTGTCATGACACATTGCAGTAACGAGTGAGGGGCCGCATGGATTTGTGTGCGGACCAATTCTTTTCATTATCTATGTAAACGAATTACCTAAATTTGTTCGCTGTAGATTGCAACAAACCGTGGACACAAGTACGCAAAACAAAGGATTGCAGACCGCTTCAGCTGGAACTCGATGCGTTACAGAACTGGTCAGTCAAAAAATGCAAGGTAATGACTGTTGGAAGACATTTCGAGTTCTGTTACACCATTGGTGTTCCGTCGATATCGTCTTGCACTCTGTTTTTCTGACCTGTCATTATCCTATTGTTTTATGAACCATTTTGCTTATTTTGATTTGATTTGTTGCGCAGCATTTGTCGTAATCTCGATTGCGTGGGACATTCGGACATTTGAACTCAACTTTGATTTGACTCGTGTACGTAACTTGGTAAGCAATCGATATTGTTCTGACATTGACCGGGATTTTTACCCGGTTAACCTCAATAATTGAGTACCGCTTTTATAGACAAATCCTCGTTGAGTTCTGATGTACCTGGGTATTTTGCGCGTCACTCAACTTGGGACGTTTCATTGATTGCCAAATACAATCAAAAGTGCTCAATTAGACAGTACTCAATAATGCTTAGTTAATTCTATCTTCGTGAATTTTAATTCGACATTTTGAATGCATTCGTCAAGCAATCGTATAGCAGGTGAAATGTTCAAGGAAGCTTTTACCAAGTCGCTCCAGACCAAAGACTCTGATGAGTTGGATCTGTTTTTTGATACCTTTCCTGAGAACACTTTCACTAATGACAGTTCATTTTCTCAATCTTTGCAAACATTAGGACACCGTTTTGCTGAACCAAAAGAGACACCACTCCACGAAATGGAGAAAAGAAAAGAAAAGCAAGAGAGCGGAGAAAATTAGAGAATAAAATTGCTCACGAAGAAATTAAAATTGAGATAAAGGAGATAGAAATTAGAAAACGCTATTTAGAAAAAAATATGAATCTTCACACCGATGACGAAATATATCTACAAAATATTATCACCACCGGTGATCGAACATGTGAACTCGTACCTCTGAGCGAGCAAGTGACCGCTGCTCCACGACCACATTGTCTTGACCTCCAATCCGAAATATCCAAAGGTTTGACTGGTATAGCTCTCTTGAACCAGAAATTTGGGTTGATGGGTTTGATCGAAATGCAGCCGTGGCAGATGTTGATGACTTTGTCGTGATTCAACCTTTGTCACAAAGTTGTGGTCGTCCTGATTGTTTTAGTTCGTCTTGTGATAATCGTGATAATTTGACCACTGATTTTGCTGAGACTGATGTGATGACGCGATCAAAAGGTGTGCTGAATATTCCCATGGAACTTGTATTTGATTTTGGAATTGACGGGGGCCTTGACCGAGCTGCTGATATGTCCGTTACACGTGATCGGTGGCACAGTCCGAAATGCTGTTGCGGTGCTACATCAAACTATGAAGTGTTACCAGTTGACGTGATCAGTATTTATTCTTATTCGAGTTCCCGTGAGTGTGCATTGGAGCAAAATCTCGTTAATGACAAAATACCTTCGACTGACAAGCGTGCAGATATAATGATGGATAAAAGGAACAGAAAGTCTGCGTTGAACGAAAGCCATACTGGCTCTGGGGGACGGTGATTTTCCTTTCTGTTTCCTCAATATCGTCTTCCACACTATTATGTGACCTGTCATCATCCTATTGTTTTATGAACCCTTTTTCATATTTTTTTGACCTTGATTTGTTGCACACCATTTGTCGTGATCTCGATCGAGTGCGACATTTGGACATTTAAACTCAACTTTGTTTTTGACTCGTGTACGTAACTTGGTACTTACTCGATATTGTTTCGACATTGACCGGGATTTTTACCTGGTTAACGCCAATAATTGATATATGTTTTTACTATATTTGATTGCCTCAATACAGTACCGCTTTTATAGACAAATTCTCGTTGTGTTCTGATATACCTGATAATTTTTCGCGTCACTCAAATTGGGACGTTTCATTGATTGTCAAATACAATCGAAACTTGGTTCTTATATTCTTGAAAGCACGACAAGAAGAAGGGCTCAAGCATGTGGATGAGCTGCATTTTGAATCCCTCACATAACACCACCGCTGTCTACGAACAGGCGGCAAGATCACTGCTTCCGCAAAAACTCGCGTTCGGGAGTTTCATGGAGCAATCTGTACATCAAATAATTAATAAGTACTTGAGGCCAACCATGGACTGCGCGTTTCAGGCTTGACCTCCCTAGCTACAGAAGGTCATCAGCCTCTTGCAGCACCAGCACCAGCAAGCTTGTACGTGATATAAAGCACAAACAATAAGCAGGTCGTATTAAAAGTCTAAATATCTTCGGAACGAACTATAGCCGTCTTAGAGGTGATTTGATTCTTATGTTCAATATATTTCATACCCCCTACTATCCCCTGAATAAACTATTCATACGACTACCACTCCGAGCCAGCTAGAGTCATGAATCGAGACCGAAATGTCGAAGGTATTTTTATTCTGTACGTGTATGTTTTACCTGGAACTCTCTAACTTGTATTTTTGAACATTAGCCCATCTTGGATGTATTCAAATCGAACTTGGACAACTTCATGTAGACCAATCCAAACATTGAAACTATATATACTACACCATAAAAGCTTTGAACTTTGAACCCATGCATCGAAGTAAACTATACATCTTGACCACATGGATTTACATGTGCCATCCAACCGATTGAAAACCGTTTCTGCCCTATGGATTTTTTTCGTGATTACTGAAATGCTCAGTAAGCAAACAAATCCCGTTTCATTATTCGTAATTTCAATATTATTCTGTGGTTTTTGTAAAGCTATATGCTTTTTAGACCATTAAAATTGAATTGATTTGAATGATCTTCTCCGGGGGATTTGATTTTGTTTTACAATATTTTGACTACCGCAAATCACCCTCTACAATACTTCATTATTCAACAGTGCTCGCTTAAGACTATAGCTCACACTGACTCTAACTGTCCCTCAATTGGGACTCAACTGTAGACGACATCTTTTGCCGCGCGATTTGGTTTTACCTAGAACAATCTACCGATTCTGTTGTGGACTCCCTGAGTCAGAACATGTTTGTACAAAATTTTGGGCCTTAACCTGTGCATCAAACAAACTATACATGCTGATCACTTCAAATCTACATGTATAACTCGAATGGGTTTTACCAGATTCTCAAACTGTTCAGTAATTAATCTTAATCCATTTTTCCCGTCGATTCTGTAATTTATTTATCAAAGATTATTAACAAATCTGCAGGAATTGGTTTTCGACGAAAGGTTCACAATGCATCTGTTCCTTCGTATGTGAGGTAAAGTTACTTATAGTGTAACCAATAAATTAGTGTTATGTATAGTTCAATTTCCGTTGCATGAGCGTCAAGTCGGGTTTCATGATCACATTCGATAACCTTGGTATACTTTCAAAAATGTTTTTATTATCAATAATTAGGATGAAAACCATTATCTAAGAATTGTGATAGAATGTGCGGTCGCTGTTTAATATTGTTTTTACGTAGTCGGACTAAGGTAAAAAATTCTATTGGAATGCCATATGTTAGGATATTACAATTTTTGTATCATTTAGAGAGTAATTATCTGCAGCAATGATTATGTAATAACATCATCCGAACGAGCTTTTCTATGACATATTTTTGTTCATAAAAATTTATTAGCTCAGATCGATATATCATGCTTAATAACTATATCAGGGTTGATGGGTGACAAAAGAAGTTTTAAAGAATTGCATGTTGCTTGTTCGTTTTTGAGTTCTGACACTTCAGTTTCTAATTTTTTTAGCTATTGAGGATATCCGAAATTTCATTGTCCAAGCTGACAGTACAATTACTTGGTGTGGATATTTTACAAAATTCAATTCGAGAAGAACGTAAGGTTTCAGAATGCATTGCTCACTATCTTTATTTTATAGATTCAACGAATATTATTTTAACGAAATTCAGGTAAAGCATGTATACAGTATATGTTGAATGTAAGCAGGGTAAATGTAGGAAGTGAAGTGGGATCACGTATCAAATTCGAGCAGCCTGCGACCTTCTTTTTTTTAACCAGCGTTAAATCGAAGGGATGTGCGGATATATACTTATTGGATATGAACTCACTGGCAAATTGTGGTGGGTGAGAAACACATTAAATTGAGTGACACTGTCAACAGTCTGGGCTCGTCAGCGTGAGGTAAGTTTGGTTGACGGGATAAACTTACCAAGCAAACTGGATTAGGAGACACTTGGAGTGTGTCGCATAAATCAAGTCTCCCTGCTGACGAGTTTTATAGCCAGGTGTAGTGGTTTCTGGCACTTTGGAACATATTGCGAGGGTAAGCCATTACAACGGTCGGAACGTGATTGTTTTACATCAAGTTTAAAGGATTTTAAGATACCACTTTTGTGGATGCATTTCAAGTCGAGCTAAAATTCGTTGGTTTTACAGTTACCCATGAGATTCTCGCTACTAACGACGCGAATCTAGTATGTGACGTGTGAACTTGATGATCAGCATCCTTTTCCATCTCAGACGTTCGACCAATACGAGAAGCATAAATATTTTTGCCTTCTAGCTGGTTCCTTCGGCTTATAAGAGATGCTATTTTCTTCCACTGTTGATCTAAAACGTGTGCAGACAACGGATACTCGGATTATTTAAACACAATTCACAAAACCAGAGCATACTTCAACTATTTTGGTGTTCAGTAAAAAAAAAGCAGAATTCAAAAACGGAGCAACCAGGATGAAACCAAGAACAACAGATGCCACACTCTATTTAATGAAGCACAGAAGTCTAACATTCATCTTTGCCGCAAACTATTTCAACTTCGGATTTCTTTTTTGGTTTATGATATTTCGTACGAGAGCTTTGTTTATTTAAAACATTTGACGTGTGAAGTGGAGTAGCTTCTGATCTATGACGAAGAATTATCTAGAAATTTCGAAAGAAATTTGAAAGGTTCCGTTTAAAAACAACGGGTGACCTTGGTTAAAAAATTTGGAATTCTTATACGAATGCTTCTCACATGTGTGAATCCAAGACTGTCTCCATTCATTACTCATCATTTACATTACTCTGTAAAAGAAGTGTCCTGATCAGTGTTTTGAAATTTGTGTATTATAGGAAGATGTCCGTTGAATAGTCTAATTTGGCGCCATCGGAATTAAAATAATTTGAAGTAATTTGAAGTTTTAATAGTCCAAAAAGGAAATAATTTACAGTAACCACAGATTAAAAGGATAGGGAATGCATAAAATCAACACAAATGTTTAATCAAAATGGACGGTGGACTGATTTTGGGCAAATTGCATTTCAATGTTCCACGTGCATAACTCTATCTCGGTAACACGATGGTCTAACCCTTCGAATTAATGAAAATCGTACGAGCTACGCATGGCCGGTGATAATGACACCACGATATCCAGTCAAGTTGGTATCGGAATCCTTTTTATTAACAGTTAATGTCGCAGTGTCAGAATAGATCACAGTCGACAGCAGTCTTTCTGCAATGACAATACATAGTCCGTGCAAAAATGGCTGCTGTCCCAATAAATCCTGTATCCTGTTCGTAATTGCTGCCTAACACGGACTAATTACAGCTCTGACATTGCAATAGAAGAGCTTTATGAAACTTACACGAAATTGGTTTGCATCTAGGAATGACTTTTTCGTGGCTGCGGACATGAATACGTGTGTATGTCCTATATATTCAAATGAGCCTTACTTCGATGAATGGTTTGGTCCTGATTTTCATGGTGTTGGCGACGGCTAACACTGTTTGGGTTGTGCTCATGGCACAAGTTTTATCTGACCAGCACAAACTGGCGATATCCAAAGCGTCACTTTTTACCCGAAATTATCATTTGACGGGCTAGTTCAAGCAAATTAACCATATCACTATCAGCTACTAGCGGCGAGGGTGTGTGTAAGACTGCTTCACATACTGGGGCACTTGTCTGAAGCCACATCATGCATTAGTTTGTGCATAGCTCTTTGCAAGATTTGGCTGGAAACGCAGATATGTCGAAAGGTTAGTTGACTCTGGCGATGCCTAAATTACTACGTTTCTCATTGAGTTTCAAGCCACCCATAATTTACATGTTTCTGGACTACCAAGAGATAGCACCGATGAAAAATTAGTTGGGATATAATCCTCCTTGAAAATAGCTTCGTTATATAGCTTTGGCTAACTTCACTTCTACCTAAACACTGGGATCTACGAATTCTATACAATTAAAATAACAGCGTTGTTTGTTTTCGGCTAATAGCACACACGATGCATTACGAAGGATTAAAACACGCAAATGTGATTGCTAGTTTCCGGACTGACTGAAAACGTTGGTTGATATATAAGGCTGTGTAATGAATTGTATTGTATTGAAATGAATAACCAACCTAATAATGTAAGTGAGAACGAACCACGCTCACTCGAATCACAGTATGTATTGAATAATGTAGGTTTTAGAACGAGAACTTGAATAACAGTATTATTGATTATTGTTGAATGAATGATGATGAATGATTGAGTATTATTGATCGTTAATCGAACAATCACCACAACCACCGCAGTTTGCAAATGATCCTGGGTTTTTATAATCCCGGTGAGGCTTGTTCAACAAACGTTCTGATCTTCACGGAGGTTCCAGCGAATTTGAAACATCATCCACAGTTGCCAACAATTTTATCGCTTTTTCAATGGCAGTAGTCGAATGTGCCAGTAAGGGTTTTCCTCTAGCGGTTTTGAAAAGTATATTATCTGACGATCGTTTAGATGAGCTAGAAGGCAGTGCTGAATTCGCTTGATAAGATGCGTTCGGTGATTTATTCGAAATGGTATCTGGAGAATTATGAAGTGTACTAACTTTGAAGCAACTTTCTTGGTAATGAAAACCAGATGTTCCGTTTGAATCAATGATACGGGCGGATGTGGACGTGTTAATAGGAAAAGCGCTTGAATCGGTTGGTAGGGAAGTCAAATTTTAATCATTAAAAGGAAGTTCTTTAGCACGAGCAATGGCACTGTTAGAAATCGGTTGAACTGTCTTTCTAGATGCAGTTTGAATATCCAGAGTAACGGGAGTGTTCTCCATACTATGATAGGATGTATGAAATTCAACGTTTCCGTTTTCGCCAAGCGGCATAGTTAAGGTATCATCATCATTTGTCTGCATTAAAGCCTTGGCTTTTTCACGTTTATGTGTATTGAACATGACGTAATTTTTTGCTGGCGACAAATCTATTGTTGCCACACGCGCATCTTCATACTGTTCGCAGTGAGCTCGAACATCTTCGAAAGAGAGTTTCGGCAGCTTCAAGAGTTCATTCTGCAAAACACCTTTGTGTATTCCAGCAATTAGACGATCTTTCAATTGCATTTCTAACAATTCACCGAAGTTGCATTTCGCTGCCTGAACTAACAATTGTAGAATAAAATCGCGAATTCCTTGATTGGACTGACGCACCATGGAATGAAATTTTGCACATTCGGTTGGTTCGAAATGTACAGATTTCACGTCTTGCATTAAAAGCGCCTTCAGCGTTTCGTATGGAAGGGAAATTGGCTAATCCGGAAAAGCCAAATTTTTATTAACGTATAAGCAGATTTTCCGATTGAATTTAGAAAATGAACAGACTTTTTATCATTTTCTGCTTTCGGCCGTGTCATACACCAAATTTCGAATCTTTCAAAATAGTCTTCAATTTCTCGAGCATTTGCATTTATATCGAGAGGTTCCAAAATTGAATTCGCCATGTAGAATTGCTGTTCGCGACGCCAAATGTGATGAATTGTATTGTATTGAATTAAATAATCAACCCAAGAAAGTAAGTGAGAACGAACCACGCTCACTTGAATCACAGTATGTACTGAATAATGTAGGTTTTACAACGAGAACTTGAATAACAGCATTATTGATTATTGTTGAGTGAATGATGATGAATGATTGAGTATTATTGATCGTTAATCGAACAATCACCACAGGCTGCGAAAACAGTATATTCGGTGGCTGTGGGCAATTTCCGAAAAATGTTCCAGCCAATCAGAACTACTGGCAATGCACGATCAGGCAAAATGATGCGTGAGGAAGACGGTTCATATGTCTTTAGCATGCACTAGCCTCTAACATGCGTCACTGGTGGAGTGGCAAACGAGAAGAGAATATCCGTGAGGAAAAAAACTGGATTTTCTCTCGGTCGAGAGTGTCCATATCAAATCTCCAAGCATTTCGTAGACCAATTATCGTGGTATTCCTAGATATCAATACGGCATTAGTTAAGTTAAGTTCAGTTCAGTTTGCACAGGACAGTATGTGGCTAACGAGCCAATCGAGCGTCCAGAATTTCTTTCGGTGGAAAGCTGCAGAGAAGCAACCACCACTGCCAAAGCGTTTTTTCTAATTGTGATTTGGATATCCTCGACGATCGCGCCGCCAAGGGATAAGCCAATCGAGCGTCCAGACTTTCCGTCTGTGGAAAGCTTCAAAGGAGCGCCCACCACTGCCAAAGTTGGTTCATTTTCCTCTGGTATCCTCGTCGTATGCGAAGGTACGTCCGATGTTTTCCAAGCCATCCTTTGGTCCCAGAATTTGTACCTGCGACTGAGAAAAACGGAAAGGGTTTCTCTTCACCAAGCCGGTGAGAGGTTAGCTATGGAAAATTGGTGCGTACATTTAAAACATGACATTTAAAACGAGGCATTATATAACAGGATTTTTTTTAAATTGTGGTCTAGACCATATAATTTCGAAATGAACAAAAATGGACAATTCTGACAACAGACAACAGGCATATTCACGGGAAAAAGTCTGGGAAAAGCCCAAGCCACAAGGCATCTAAACCCCTTTTGAATGCACCTATTGATGTGCAAGCTATTAGTTCCTCAGGCAGCTTGTTCCAGAAGCTTACCACTCTTTCACTGAAAAGTGTTGCCTAAGATTCAGACGGCTGTGGTTTTTCGCGAGCTTCAATGTATGTCCTCTAGTTGAGGGGTTGATCGCTCGAGAGAACAGGATTTGACAGCCCTCGTCGCCTAAGCCTTTCAGGATTTTGAAAGTTTCTATGCGGTCACCCCGTAGACGCCGACGCCGAAGGGAGAAGAGACCTAAAGAAATTAGACGT
>JACCGJ010007177.1:0-28952 GCA_013407085.1 Atriophallophorus winterbourni
ATAACAGGAAAATGTTATTGTAAAAATGGACGAAGGAACGAACTCACGGAGAGTGAAAATTCAATGTCCAAAGCAAATATCCACACACAAAAATATATTCCAGCTCCGAACTCCGATGCGTCGCGTTGATCGGCAATTATAATTGGCGAAGCTGAAAGATGTGGCGACACGTCAATTTTGCTGTTAATCGTCGTGATTCACAAACACGTAGCAATACAGCACCAGCGAACAAAGCAGAAGACGAACGCGCGCGGAGGAAAGTATATTGTTAATTAATGATTATTCACAGAATGCTATACAAAGGGTGAGTAATGAGAACTCAGTTAACGAAACAGAAGATCGATAGTCTGTAAGTGAATAGGCTCAAGAAGAAATCGATACATCGATATGGCAATATCGATTATCGGAGCAAAACGATAACTTCTAAGTTAATGAGTGAAAATGATACAAAGATGAGTATGTACAAATTGTTGATTAAGGCAAGCATCGAGGGAAAGTGAAATTACAGGTTGCTACAAGGTGAAGTAACACCGTTAACGCTAACTGAAAAGGTGCGATCAGACAGAAAAGAATGAAATCACCTTAATAAAGGCCCATGAATACCTAAATATGATAACTTCAAAAGGAGTAGCGTATGTGGAACCCGATCGAAAGCCTCGCTTATGTCTAGGAATACAATAATCACTGATAATCCTTGGTCTAGTGAAGTGGTTATGTGATCTAGATATTCTAACTGGCAGGTTGCACAAGATTTTTGGTTTAGGAAACCATGTTCGACTGGGGAGAACGCATCTGGGCCAAGGTAGTCCAACAAAGATTTCTTAATTAACTTTTCAAATAACCTAGAGAGAATAGGAGTGTGATTAATAGGGCGATAATTCGTAACGAGGTTCGAATTACCAGATTTTAAACGAGGGATAATAACCGAGTGTTTCCAATGAGTTGGAAAGATTCCGGATTTGAGAGAAATATTAAAAAGATTTAATAAGAGTAAGGTAAAATCTTCACTGCTGTTGTGTAGGATGGCTGATATAAAACCTACACCATCGGGCTTGTAAGAAATTTTACTTCGACGGGAAATATCTTTTATTTCTTTTAAAGTTAAAGTAAAGGAGTCAATAGTATTAAAGGGAACGTTATTGTTTGCCGGTGGATGGTAAATGTTATTATTAAATGAGCTGCTGAAGAATGAAGAGAAAGCCTGACTTATTGTGGGCGGGTCAGTAGTGACTACATCCTTATTGTCTTTTTGATAAATAATTGAAGAGATGTCACGTTTTAATGAGATACATCTATTCTTCGTAAGACAATTCAAAGACTTAGTCTTTGAGTTACTGCTTGAAGCCTTTCTTTCTTGACGCTCTAGGAGGCGAATTTTAATGCCTGGGAGAGAGTTACATAGCTCATGTCGGCGTATAACAGAGAAGAAGTCAAACTTATGATTCGCAGAAGTAGAGAGACGAGCAATCTTTTTTTCGAGAAGGGTTATGGGGTTATGTTTACTTCTTTTAATATGAGAGGTAGACGAACTCCGAAGGCATGCTAAGAGGTTATCATGGAAAATCGAAGAAATACGATTAAAGTCTGAAGAAAGAAAAAATTCAGTCCAGTCGTTGTCTCTGAGAAGATTCGAAAACTTAGTCCAGTTGATAGAAATTTTCTCATCATTGCGAATATATGCCGGCTTCCGAAAAAGGCGCAGAACGCAAGTGACCATATTGTGGTCGCAACCGGGCAGTGGAGCTAAAATTTCAACGTTGCTGGGATCAGTACCTAGAGTGAAGATCAAGTCTAAAATGCTGGACAGTCTTGTAGGCTTACTCACAGATTGTGTGAAACCTAAAAGATTAATCGTTTTAGCGAATGCTGAAAATCTATTCGAAATGTGGGGGTATTTCCAGCTGATGCATGGCATGTTGAAATCCCCAGCAATAATTTTATTGCTGAGAGGGGCAATGGATGCCTCAGTAAACACATTTATAAGCTTATCAATAGTGAGTGTGGAAGGAGATGGTGGGTTATAGATGCACCCTATGAGAGCATCAAGAGAGGGTATGGTGATCCAAATTGAGTCATCTAGATCTTCTAACATATGAGAACTGTATATTTCTGCCGAAAAAAGCTGTATTAACATAAATGAGAATGCCACCACCACGGGTGTGGGTGCGGTCCTTACGAAACATGAAATAGTTGGCTAGTTCAAGTGAAACGTTGGGAATGTCATGAGATGTCCACGTCTCTGTGATGAGAACTATTTCGTACGGGTTTGAGATCAAGAAATGTTGAAGGATAGGAAGCTTAGAGATAATCGACCGTGCATTAAATAATAGAAGATTAATTTTAGGATACTTAACATGTGTATCCGGAAGTGATTTACATGAGTGGTCTGAAATTGATGGTGTTAATTTAAGTAAGGGTTTCGGTAATGAAGAGGAAAATTTTGCTGAGGAAAATTTTGCATCGGTATATACCGGGTTTGAAAAGGGTCTAGGTAGGTATTAAACGGGTTCCCGTTCATGAAGGGACGCTGATCTAGGGTACCTGACGCGTATTGAAGTGGAAAATGGTAGGGTCTTGAAGGATAGTGAGGACGTGAATGCTGAGGAGAGAAAGGACTATGGGAAGGAATATTTAGGCCAAATGGGTCAGATGTGACCGGGAATTGTCTATGGACGGGGTGATAAGTGTATAAACCATGGGGTGGTTTATATTCATCAAAGTTTCGCTTGGCCTTATGCATACTATTGATGTGTGGTCCACCTCGAAGTAGTGTCGAATTTGCCTTGAATACAGGGAGCACGAGTTTTTTAGTAGATTTACCTGACGATCGAGCTGCGGGGCGTACATCTGCAGTGACCGTTTTAATAGTGGTGAGATTGCATTCATGGGCAGGAGTTGTGTTATCAATGTTTAAATTAGGTTTAGCTATAAAGGGGATGCTACCTGAAGTTGGTATATCATCAGAAGCTGAGGCTCGGGGTATAGATGTTGATGTGGAATTATCAACGACAATATCGAGGTCTATTGAATTGGGGATAATTGTTGAGGGTTTTACTACGTTGCAACGCTTGGGAACGCATTTGCGTTGTAAGGGTGTGTTGTCTGGCTTGATCAACACATTGGAAAACTGAGGCAGAGATTTTAAGACATGTTGATTATTAAGTATATGTAACGCATAATTTTCGTTAACACATTTTAATAATATCGGGGCAAACTGCGGTTAGAAGGCTTTCTAAGCCTAATTACAGATGCAGATTCTAGGGGGAGGCCATAACGAGACATTACTACCTTTTTGAGGTCCACTAAAGGATATCTATCGCCTACATTAAGTAGAATAATGTTTTTAGCACGGTTTCGACGCTGCTCAATTTCTGAGGTCAGCGACACTATGAATCGACCCGTTTGTTGAAGTAGATAAGAGTCTAACACGTAACTAGGGTCAAGAAGGATAGCTAGTGGTTCTAATATACTGCAAATTTTAGAAACAGTGGACAGCTTATCCGCGATTGATTCAATATTGTTTTCTAGGTTTCGTACAGTGGTCAGAACCGTGGACATATTTCCATCAAGAACCACCGAACATTTTTTTAATTGAGATGTAGTTCGGTGTGTTGCTCTTGAAGATTTCGATAGCTTGTAATGAGACATATCGACAGTATAAATATAAATATGTGTAGTTCAGATAAAAGACTTGCCAAAATTTCTAGCTTGACTGGCCCACTACATGCTAACGAGCCAATCGAGCGTCCAGATGTTTTTCGGTGGTATGCCACATAAGTGCGTCAACCACTTCAAACAATATCTTTACAAATATCTTCTGGTGTGAGGGTAATCTTAAATGCAACACAAAAAATCCCCTCACTAGAAGGTGAGAAGAAACAGTAGTGCGTTACAAAGACAGCATGAGGAGCATACCAACTATTCACTTACGGATAAGAATCAGGGAATAATGAAGGCCACACAGAGTCGAGTCTATTTGTGAAACCCGCTATCGAAGTAGAACAAACAACTTCTTTAGGAAGACGATTCCAGTAATTTACTACCCTTTTACTAAAGAAGAACTTACGAACATGGGACCTGACATGTCACTTGCCAAGTTTTAATGAGCGGCCTCGAGTACCCACACTTATCGTCAAAGCGTACATTTCAGCGTACTGGCACCTGACATGATCTTAATGGTTTTCATTAGGTCTCCACGTAGCCATCGATGATGTGTGAAGAATCTCTGTTGTTGATGTTCCAAAATTTTTCATTTTGATTGTTCAAAATAGATTTATCTTTCTTGAATATGAACGTTATTCTGTCCGCTAGGCGATGGTAATTTATTCCACTAGGTTGAGGTCTGGGGGCCAGTTTCATTTTGGTGCGGATTCAGAATAATACTCTGAAGAAAATACTCGAAAGCGAGATAATGTTGTTTCGAACGCTAAAAAAATTTATTTAATATTAATACGCTGCAGACGATCCTTCTCAAAAGTTTGAGCAAGATAACAAACAGTGGAAATACTTAGCTGAAAAGATCGGCGTTAAAACATCCATACTTGTAAGCTCTTCCAGGATGCCGATGTCTACAAACTATGAAGGGCAAGATCCTAGCCCTCTGAAGCTAACCTTTTTGACAACCGAAATGACCGATAATGTCAAACGCGAATGGAAGTCAAATAGAAGATATCTACCCCAAAACGTAAAGTTAAGCTTGCCCAGGACCAAAACCGAAATTTAGCCAACGGATAGTACTGATCAATCTACGTCAAGTGTCACAGTTTAATGGAACCTCGGCGCTACTTCAAAAAAACGTGAGCATTCCGGCTCTGACAGAGTCGGACCCCCAATAACCTCTCATGATATGAACACTACAAACTTAATTGATTGTTTATATACAAACACACAAAGTATCTCTAGCAAATTGTTGAACCAAACAGCTTACACCCCGTCATTAGTCATAAAAATACAATTAAGGGCATCTATACGAACGCAAACAGCCTGATCAATAAGCTGCACGAACTCTACGAGATTTGTAATGAAACGAACCCAGACATAGTTGCCATAACAGAAACGTGGTTCACTACCTCGTTTCCTGATCTACAACTCTTTTAACCAAGCATGTCTTTATTTCGACGTGACCGTTTGAGTGATAGCGGAGGAGCAGCAGTCTACTGCAAACAATCATTTATTTGCAGAGTTATGAATGACCAAAATCTGGATATACTCGACACGCTTTGGTGTTCTATAACTGTTACTTTTGCTGAAAATTCGTGAACACGAATAGAGTCATTCTTCCTCTTCTTCTTTGGTGACCAGTGCATTATTTGAGTGATATACCGTTCTCTAACCGCGAACCTCGAACTGAACGATAAACCGATTACTGCTTTGCACTATGTAACAACGCGTTACAACACTCAAATTTTGATAATGGGAGACTTTAACGTTCCCCAGCTATATAACCGTGATGATAATCCACCAGTGACATTTGAACACCAACTTCGAGCAGTCTTGGATTACACACCCCTCTATAACCACGTTAAAGGATTTACTCGTATGAGGGGAGCTGACACACCGTCTACCTTGGACTTGATACTTACATATGATCCTACCGCTGTAGAAACTACCATCTATAAACCGCCGATCGCACGAAGCGACCACGTTGTACTAGAATTCAAATACGTTTGTAGTGCTAAGCGCAAATTTGACGGAATGAAATGCTTCAGAAAGATAAATTACCGTACCCTTTGTGCAGAGCTTCAAAGCATTAGTCTCATACAGTTGGACTACTCCGATCCAGACAGTGATTGGCGCTCTTTCCTACAACACCTGAAATGTATATTGGAGAAACACTCAAAGCTCGTCCCGAAGAAAAATTCTCGAGGTTACAAATTTAAGCTACGCAGCAAGACCAAAAAGTGGATGCAGCAAAGGGCAATAGCATAAGAGTTTCGTAAGACTAAAAATACAGCTGATTCTTGGATGCGATTTACACGATTGCGAAATAAAGCTTGATTCCAGACGATTAACAAGCTTTTCAATCGCAATTGATTTCACAGATGCATCGAAATCCAAAGCTTTTATATCGACTTGTAAACGACAGAACAAATATCAAACCAGGTGTCTTTGCCCTGAGAACTTCATCCGGCTTCACTGGATCCGTTGAACAAACCGCTGGTTTGTTAGCAGACTTTTATGCCAGCGTATTTCCACTGAAATCCACAGAGCACGAATAGGAACCAAGCATTCGTTATGATCGTCCCACTCTGAGTGAAATTTTAAATACTCCGATGGTGGTTGCGCAGCACTTGAGAAAGTTAAACGCAAAGAAATCTCCGGGACCAGACGAAATTTCACCGAAGCTCCTCCAAAGCTGTCATGCGCAGCTTTCGGAACCTTTATCTCGTCTGTTCAACGAATTGCTTTAAGTTGAAATGGTACCGATTGATTGGAAGCTAAGACTAATTACACCAATTTACAAAAGTTGATGCCGTTCTAAAGTAAAAAAATTACAGGCCTGTGACATTGCTGTCTTCGGTTTCAAAGGTTTTTGAGCGTATTACCACTGCAGAAGTAGTGCGTAACCTGAAATCGAACGGACTCTTGACAACTGTTCAACACGAATTTCGCAGAAACCGCTCTTGTCTAACTAATTTGCTGACATATTTGGAAGACTGGACTAGTGTAGTGGACGCTGGAAGCAGTATTCATGCATGCTACCTTGACATTTCTAAAGCTTTTGACAGAGTTGATCACAACATACTGCTGAACAAGCTAAAGAAACTCAGTATTGCTGGAGGACTGTATGACTTGTTGCGAGACTATCTCAGCAAAAGACATATACGGGTTCCTGTTGACGGTATACTATCGAAGGAAATCGACGTCACTAGCGGTGTTCCACATGGATCCGTGCTTGGACCGATAATGTTTCTGATTTATATGAATGACCTGCCAACACCACGCGGCAGTAAGATGGTTCTGTTGGCAGATGACATAAAAATATGGAAAAAAATCAGCCCTGCCGAGGAATGCAGTATTATTCAAAGTGACTTGGATGCTGTGCAAATGTGGTTATCTGAGAATAACCTAACGCTAAACATGCAGAAGTCTCAAATCATGCACATCGGTCGTGTGCTAAGGTTTTTTCATTCATACAAGCTTAGCAACAATATCCTGAAGTACACCAAAGAAGAAAAAGACCTGGGTGTTTGGATTTGCGGTAGCCTGAAAAATGGTCTACAATGCGAAGCCTTTTACAAACGCGCGTCTCGGATGCTCGGTGTGTTAAGGCGGATATTCGGACGTTTTTCCCAGAGCTGTTTTTTTCTGATGATGAACACGTACATACACCCGCATATTGATTACGCTTCACAAGCCTGGACCCCATGGCTTCGAAAAGACATTTCACTATTGGATCGCATATATCACAGAGCCTCAAAGTTGGTCATTCGGCTCGAAAACCTACCATTCGCTGACCTACTAAGTAAACTGGAGCTGACGACAAATGCACAAAGAAGACTGCGAGCCAAACTCCTACTCACATTCAAAATCCTTACAGTGTTTCCCACCCGTTGGATATACTATTTCACCGACGAACTTCCAGCAACAACCGCGGTCACAACTGCAAGTTGGAAATACCCCCACTTCAATCAGAACTGCCGCAGGTATTTATATTCTGTGCGTATTTGTTTCGCTTGGAATTCCCTGCCAGACAATTTGGTAAGCTCAAACACTTTTTCTATATTTAAATTAAAACTGGACGATTTCCTGAGAGCCAATCCAAATTATGCCCCGATCTATTTATAATCTATCGCTACCAGAATTATTTTGATTTTAAAATGTTTCTACACACATATACACATATACGCTTGTACCTATAGTTTAACTGCATGGTTATTGTAAAGTAGTTGCTTTTTTAACCATAAAATCTTGAATCTTCAATCTTGAATCGTAAACAGAATTGAACACAGTAATTAACTCAACTTAAATGTGAATATCACATTTACACTGCCACCCGGAAGCCACGCGGCTTGAAACATACAACATACACATCCGGCTATACTCTGGAGAAAATCGGGTAAGCGTCACACCCTACAATGTACATGTGACAATTCAGAAGGATACAAAGTCCCATCTAAAAAATTGAAGTTAACTACTCATAATTAATTAAAAATTTATAATATTGACGACCACGACGGCACTCATTGACGACCCGGTAATCAGAATGTCAGTCATCGACGCTCGGGCATAACCACACAAGTCTTGTACCTCATATTCAATTATCATGCGCATGCTTTAGAAGCAAAAAGTTAAAGCCATCTTTAAACAATTTTACATGTCAACAACACATCATTAAGGGCCGGAGCCGTCTATAATTTGAAATGTTTCAAACATTTGATGCATGAGTCTAGGCCTGGGCAACCTGACAGTAATATCGCCCACGTGCAGTCTCTGACTGTGCGGCACTTTTCCTGGATCAGGCTTGTGCTTCCATGCCATGAGCTAAGCATCAGAGGCACGTTCGCCGAGTTTGACTTTTTTGCAGGTGTACAGGTGTCATGCTGACATCACTGAGATCCATTTAGCCCGTTAAGGTCATA
Source organism: Atriophallophorus winterbourni (assembly GCA_013407085.1). NCBI lineage: Eukaryota > Metazoa > Platyhelminthes > Trematoda > Plagiorchiida > Microphallidae > Atriophallophorus > Atriophallophorus winterbourni. The sequence goes on from JACCGJ010007177.1 coordinate 8,583, forward strand.
GCAATATTCATTTGCATATTTGGTGTTCATCGGTCTCGAGGGATGTATCACGCATGGGGCGCATGCTTTTTGGTCCGTTATCACCGGATGATAGCACGCATAAGCATGTGATCCGTGGCCGAATACAATGAATGCACCACGCATGAAAACGCGTGCAATCATGGTCTGTGATAAAATATATTTTTTGGGATATGGAGCTTCTAGCAACAGTTCACTGAAACAACTGTTGACAACCTGACACACTATCTCGGTTATGAAGTAGGTATTGTAGTTAACGCTCGACAAAGTGACGGCCCTACCGCACTGCCCATGAGCATCATTTTTATATCATCATGAGGTATTTATAACGCATGCGCACTGGCACCATTTACCACAGGTGCGTCTTTAAGGGCCGGAGCCGTCTATATGTAATTTTTACTACAAATTTTTTTTACAGAGGTACACTGTATATTATGCGCCATCGTCAATGAGCAACATTCCGACAACTCTCTATCTATCGTCTGCCCCTTCGAGGAGACAGAGGTATCTAACGTCCCTACTTATTGAGCTGTCAGCAGTTTTAATTGTCGCCTGCTAACGAGGCAGTCAGGTCCCGGAAGGGTAGCAATTACCAAACCTATAGGCCATTTACCTCAGGAACAACTGATTTTCGTTAGAAGGACTAGATCTCCCGTTATGAGGTTTCGCTGTGGCTTAGGCCACTTACGAGTTATTTGCAGCGTTGGAATATTCTTACACTTCCAATGTTTCCAAAAGTTATCTGCTGACTGACGCGCTTGTCGCCACCTTTTTTCATTCTCACTCTTAAAGGAATATTGTTGTCCATCAAACTAGCGTTAGATCTGTGTACCAACAAATCATTTGCAGAGAGGGATGATGGTCGTTCTGGGTCATCATAAACCGGGACGATCGGTCGCTCATTCATTATTCTTTCAGCTTTTGCTAGTGCGGTCAAGATTAATTCGTCCGAAACAACTTGTTCCTTTACAAGATGGCTTAATATCTTACGTATTGTATCTGCCCTGGCACACTTAGGCTCCTCGGGCTTAATAATACCGATGTCCATAGCGAGGTCCGTTTTGCTGTGCAACTAAACAAGTAGGTGTATTTTGAACCAGCTGAGCCAAAAAATGTTTCTCAAAACATTTATCCACACGCAGCTGCGTGTTACCATGTTATGGAACCATTGCAGATTTGCCAAGTTAATGCTTACGGCGCCGACTATCTTGAATTCTATTTTACCATTATCAGTTACGGGAAGGAACTCATTAGGCCAACTTCTTTTATCCGTAAACAGGAACTCGGGTCTATTCAGCCAAAACCTAAGTTTTATTATCTGGTTTATACTATATTCCTCTGGACGCAACATTTGCAGTTTTGTGCTCCACATGAACATGGCGCCACTGCGACAAGTCGGATAGTTACCGTTTTCGTAAATTACCATTTTCGAGATGAGCCCGCATTGTGGCTACATAACGGTCTTGAAGAGTTTGGTCTCTCATCAGCTTACGACCTAAGTTTTTTTAGCCTCATTCACGCCAGTGGATAATTGTTTGGCATATCGTGTAACGTAGATCTACAGGGCATCCCTATTTCGTAGTGGTCATCAATCAGCCGAAGTGAGGATTCCACTTTGTTATGGGCCCTGATGTCATCGGGTGAAGGTTGGGGCGCCTCAGAGTCTGACAATTCTGAGTCATATAACTGGGTCGGCATTGTCTCGATGCTCGACTGTTCTCGCAATATTACGTTGAAGCGAAACGGTGACGTGTCTTGTTGACCCGTTGGTCCTCTTAAAATATAACTCAAAGGTGTCTAAGTAGCAAATGGTTCTTGATCATTACCAACTCTATTTTCTGAGCCGCAATGCACATCCGGGAAGTCACAACCTATCAGAATGCCCACACGAGTCGATGCGAGAGAATGTAGGGAAACATCCTTAAGGTGAGGCCACCTAGTTATAATAACTCTAGGAATGTCAGCACGACTACTGGGCAACATGTCTACAACAATTGAGTTCTCAATCACGCACTTAAAATTATTGTCTAATGAAGACAACCTTACGTTGGTCCGACCACATGATACTGTCTACAAATAATGCAAGGTGGAAATGCGCAAACAAACCTTCTCCGGTGTTAGTCCCAATGGCTCTATTAGATCCTTATCGACTAAGGTGCAGTTCGAACCATAGTCAAGAAAGACGTAAGTGGACACCGTTCCACGTGGACCCACAAGCTCAACTGGGACGAAACCACGATGTACGTCATTAAAAGCTACGCTATAGGAATTACTTCTCTGAAATATTTCGCCTGTTATTTTGTCGTTATTGTTGATCGACGTATGTAGCAAATCACGATGAGTCTTACCACAACCGTCAAGGCGGAACACTCGCTGAGTTCGGCAGCCTGCTATTCTTTGATTGCCTTTGAGGCACTAAAAGCAGCTTCTATTTTGCTTGAGTGTTTGCAAACTTTTTTCGATGTCATACCTCCGGAAAACTGAACATTGCTCCAGAGGGTGGATTAGCTCACAAAGAATACATCTATTTGTTAGTGGAGCCTAATGGACAGCAGTAATTCTTCGGACAGAATGTGGTGGATTTGAAGATTTCCTGGTTTCAAAGGCCAGGGCACCATATTATGTACTACCTACATCAACTCGTCTCTTTATCAAAGCCATCAAGTCCCCAAAGGATGGCTCTTTGTTCGGGGCCATGAGAGACCCGCCACTTCGGCCCATTTTATCTGTAGTGGCATGGGTAATCGCTTAACAATTTCAGGCAGATTAGTTGAGGAATTCAAATCTGCGACATGGTTAAGCTGTTTAAGACTAATGCTGCAACTTCGCATCTGCTGCAGCAATAATTTTAATGCAATTAGATCGCCCGACTGTATAACCGGTTCTGTATATAAATCCTTTGTGACGCTAATAATGATCTGGTGTCAACGAAGAATTCCTGCGGCGGTAGAAAAACACGTTTCGCGTGGGAGCAAGACACAGTGTCGGACTGACTCCTTAGGAGCGCCCCGATAATAATAGATAAGGTACAGAGCCTTTGATAGCGATCCGTTACCTGAGACTCTATACGACTGGAGAATGACCTGATAAAGGTGAAAAAGTCAGCTGGTGAACCACTGAAGGGCTCGATTTTAGTTTTTGGCAAACTAATTCCCACGAGCAAACTCCTAAATAAAGATTCGGCGAAAGGCTGTGGTGGTTGACTATCGTCGTCTGTACGCTTCATAGAATTTATCGCACCTTGATCAACATAGTGATCCTGTTCGCAACTACTCTTCGATTTCCTCCAAACTAGAAGTTCCTTTCTAAGTCTCAACTCTTCCTCTGCTACGCACAACTCTTCTTCTCATAGGTCGTTACGGTAATTCAGAGCATCCTCTCTAATTCCCTGGGCCTGCCTGGATACCTGAGTGGATGAACGTGGGGAATAAATAGTAGGAAAACGAAATAATGGAACATGGGTATCAAATTCACTAGAAAGTCCGCGTGGCTGACTCACATTAGTAGGGGATGCGGGTGAGATCAGAAGGGTCAAGGAAATGTTTTCCTCGAAGATGGCTGCGGATGAATCTTCGATTCGCTTGAAGTTTTCTGCGTCGTTCACATACTTGGACACACGTCTGGTTTTTGCCACACTTTTATCGTTTAACGATTACCCAGAAATTGTTGAGTACTGTAAATGACGATATCTAAATAGCTCGAAATTGCAATCTATAATCGCTATCAACCCGGTTAGAGTGACGCGCAAGAATTGTCCAAACGTTGCAAAACCAATTTATTCGTAATAAACAATTTTCTATAAATAGCGGTACTGAAATATATACACAAATGCAAAAAATTACCTCAAAACTTAAAATCCGGGATCAGTTTTAATAACAATTACGAGCGCCCATAAGCAATCAATAGTCTAATGGTGAAGCAGTCGGGCTTCAAATAGCACACGCAAGCGCCAGTCTTCGCCTAACGACATTGAGAAATACCGATGCTAGTTAGATTGTGTGAGAGGCAATCATTATTTGGATAATCTTCATTTATCATAATTGCCCAACCAATATCCCTATTCTGACGAAAGATGGCGTATTTAGTTGATACAAATGATGGTTCATGATCATCTGATTTGAAACATGATTCAGATATGGTAATTATATCAACCTGGTTTTGCACGTGTAGCATGCTGCAGTTCTCCGCACTTATTGCGTATACTGCAAGCATTTGTGTACAGACATTTCTATGTTGTACATATTTTAATCCACTTTTATTTGGGGTTGGAGCAGCCTCGTGGATACCACGTTTTTGTGACCAAAGCACTAGATAACTGGTAGATAACTTCGGCATATCATAATAACACAAAAACGAAATATGTATACCGAAAATCCACAATCGTATACGAAAAGATTTCTTTATTTATAAATATGCTCGTTTATAGAACTTACTTCCCAATAATAAAAGATTGAGCACTTCACAAACTAAATTCAAAAAGCAACTCACCTCCTTTTTATCTCCGGAAAAATTAAATAAGCTGTTTTTAATAAATATAACTATAGATAATTCATACTTATACGTCGTAAAAGGCCTTTAATATTTTTCAGCTATAGAAAATTTTAAAGTAACATATAACTTTTTCTTGAGAATTTACTTTTCAGAATTATTGAAATTTAACAAAATACACTCTCACAATTCTTGAAATGGCAATACAACACATATCTCCGTGACCCGATGAAGTGAACTCCCTATACAATTATCTTTCTTTGGTTAACCCAATCATGCAAAACATGATCAGGTTATCGATGTGCACAAAATATATGAATTGTAAAAATGACCTTGATACGCGGAATCTTTGAAAATTTTTCCGATAAACAAAGGATGGTAAATTTAGAGCGGAAAAGAAAGTTAATTTGTACTTTCTGATACAACATCGTTGTTCATAATATGGGCAGATGTCCTCAAATATGCTTCCCGCGCGTTTTGCTTGCAGTCCTCACATACCCATTCCAAGAAACTATTTTTGCAATAATTTTCGTAATGCTTGGCAGGAATGCCAAAGCATTTTGGATGCACCCATCTCTGGCACACAACATAAGCTGAGCATTTAACTACTTTTTTAACTAAAATGCAGGTGTCTCAGCTGGCATTTGAGAAATGGAAGGAATTAATCTTTGAATGAGCATTTACAGAAGCAACGTCAATCTCACACACTTCGAAACCATAGCTCTATGATCCACGCAATTGTCATTACTCTGACTCGAAACTTAGGTGAACTTGCTAGTAAAACGTACAGCTCATGCTGATTCTGATCGTACTGTCCCTACCTGATGAGTTCAAACAGCAAGATAGTGGACGTGGGGTATGTGTGATGGAAATACTTGCAAATGAGCAATCCAGTTAGCACGTTCGTTCGACAGCATTCTTTCACAGTTGATGCTTGAAAATGAAATTCGTTACCAACTATTCTACGTTGGATTTTTCTAGACTTTACACAGTATTATTTCCGCTACAGTGAACATATCTTCACCAAAATTAAATTGCGCAGGTTTAAAGAATGTAATATAATTCGAAGTGTTCAAATTGCATATTTTAACGTTTTAAACATGGTTTGGTATTCAACAGATTGTTCAGAGAAATAATTTTGCGAAAACTACTGCGTGACATTGAATAATATAAAAAAATTAAACAAAAAATGCTGCTTTCATTTTGATTGTGTGAAATTACAATTTCATTGGTGGGAATCGATAGCAGTGATTGGTGGAGCGCATTACTCGTCTGGAATAAATAGGCCGACTACGTTCACAAAACAACGATTTGGCGCGTAAACGCGTCCTTCGAATGAGACTAATCATTCTAGCTGCACTGATTGCTACGGCCATGTGCTCTGCAAGTGAGAACAATATTTGCCGCCATCATTTAAATTCATGCTCACATCAAATTCTGCTCAATATCCTCTTTCCGAACTCATGCCATTTTCTTCATCAGGTATTGGACGGAGTAAGTCGTTGCAGCTTGTTGTGCACTTAATATGAACTGTGAGTTGTGAATCAACATTTCGTATGAGATTCTTAAAACGGATAGCAAAAGTTTATTTCACCGACTTTTCGGAGTTTGAATAATTTTAACGCACAAATTTGTAGTTTCAAATTCTACTCTGTGAAACTATAAACTTATTTTTACTTTGGATTTGCTCGTTGAATCTATTATTATTATATTATTATAAAACAGAAGTATATAAAGGAACAGAAGGTGTGTTTATATTACGATGAATGTATTTGAATTTTGGCTTTCCAGATCACCAGAAATTTATCATCACGCTGGAACTCACTTGTTACTACGCTATAAACGCTACATAGGATTAATGTACCGGATTTAGCACAAACCAAACACATACACGCCACAACCGATTTCTGGCTCTTTCTCGTCAATCGTTAGATAAAGGTAGATAAGTGTTAGAGTGAGCCTAAAACTAGTAGAAGATCGGTGAACAGAATTTTACGCATTTGCTATCATGTCCATCCTGATTTCCGATATCTGATTATCTGTCTTTTATCAAAACGTCGCGTGACATTCACGCTTAGTAATGAAACTGATTCGGAGCCGTATTTTGGCTTCCTTTGTCGATGTCAAAGTTGAAAATACATTGCAAGTTACGCATTCTTTTGAGTGACTAAGCACTTCGCTCACGAAGCACAAATGCCAACCGGAGCAGTCACTGCGATAAGTTGTACAATTCACTAATCAGAAGAACCATATATCGAAACTATTGTGCGTATGGTTCAGTTTATCGAGTGATACGATAGAATAATCAACATTAAAAATATACCTATTTTAGGAGAAAAAGCTGATTGAATATATGAATGCAATTGCGCAATAAAACATATGACAATGAGAGTAAAATTCTAGCGAAAAATACTTATTTTTCATTGTCCACCTCTATCAAATTCAATTCATCAAAAAACAATAATATTTTCTTTTTATTCAATAGAAAATACCCTCACGAAACCAGATATTGCAGCATCGAAACTTTTTAGCGATTCGTGAATATATCACGTGAACACAGAACATCAAAAATGTATTGACAACTGAAAATGAAATTTCCGTTTCTAAGAATATAACAAAATGCTTTTACTGTAGGTGTGAATCGTGTTCGGCATGAAAAAATTTGAATTTTTCCATTGTAGCTTTATGTCGGGGTATGTATTCGTCGTTTGCATGTGTTGAAATACGTTTACAGACCTTACAAAGCTCGGTGGAGTGTAAACTGCGAAAATGCATATGGATATTCGATGCTACGTAGCAATCTGATTTAAATATTCAGTATATGCTAATGGTGTACACGAATGTCAGTTTTGACTATATTCATTTGTTTGAACGCCTTGAGCCATTGACCAGGATTTAATTTGTGATTCTGTGTTAAAACATCGTGGATGTCGTACGAACCCCATTTAACAGCGGCATTGATGTTTAACTTTGGACATTAATCTTCCACGGATACTACGCTGATGCATGCTATGCTGATGTATCAACAGCATTATTATCAACCACAGTAAGCATTCGCAACAGCTAGTGCAATAATGGATAGGAAAAGTTATATCGTTGATAATAGATTATCTGACCTATCAGCAATTGCTTGTCCGTTGCGTTTTGATTAGCTTCCTGCAAGGTTCACATATCATATAAAATCTTAACTTCTGTGATATTATCAAGTGTATTATAGTTACAACAAAGTGCTATTAGAATATCACTTGCACGGGTTTTAGTTCACGCGATTGTTTAATTTTGAGTGATGAACATTTGGATTGAGGTGGATATGCCATTGATGGAAATGTGTTTGAGAATGTTCAAATATACCTCCTTTCACTTTAACTTAAGAAATTCAATGCCGTGTGTGTTTCGTAATGCTGCTGACCAGTGTGGGGAGCCTTAGCCTTTTCGAGATATTTTAATGACACGAAATCACGCACTGCATTTAAAAACCTGTTGACATACGTTGCAAAGTTTGTGTTCCAGTTAAATAAAAATTCGGGATTCCACGATTGAAAGCAGAATCAAAACAGTTACTAATTTTTTGTCATTGTGTCATTTACTTTACTGAGCTCATATAATACTTACATGGACCAAGGCTAACGAAGCTAAAAAGATGAATCTGAAGCTAAATGCGATGTTGAAATTTGATAGTTGCGTCGTTGAAAAACAATATCTAAACTATCTGCATTCGTGGTCTCAAACTTGTCAGTTTGCCGCGTTTGCCGTAAAATATTTGCAAAAATAATTATTTCCTTTTCACTTACGAAGTGCTCGCTTCCAAATAACAACAAATTGTTTGAAGGTTAATTGCCGTGCAGAAAATAGGTCGATTGAAGATTCGCTAAAGGTTTTAAGCTCCTGGATTGCGAATGCGGGGTTGGACTGAACTATTCACGCTTGAGTATAACAGAAAACGAGTCTGAACGATCCTATGAAACAGGCTAGACAAATAAATATTTTGAAGAACGATTTTCTGTTTCATCCAGAAATAATATAATATATAATATTTATTAGGGAAAAAATTTGTCTATTGATTCATATCAAATTTGTTCTAAACAGTTATCGAATCACATGAAAGTTGTAAGTAAACCGATTTCAATGAAATAAAGTAACAGGAACAAAGAAAATTGTTTATCATTGTATGCAGAAATTCAAAATACGCGGTAGTTTTAAATTGTAAAGGTCACCCGTTGTTCGATAATAAAATCGGTTGATTTCAGTGAAACAAATAAGTAAAATAATGAAATCAATAAACGCGTGATGTAGTGCAACTTTTGAAATAATTCAGTCAACCAGGTTGTATGAAATTCATGATTGCCTCATCAACTTGTTGGATAATAATGGGCAAGTAATAGATGTAAACAAGCGACAGCTGTCTTGTAAAGGTTAAAACCTTAGTAATTATCAGTTTAAAACGAATACCAGTTGTGCAGACGATCTATCAAATACCTTACGCCATCTAAGTAAGGTAACTTTCCATAGTATTCAAAAGTTGGCCAATCGACAAATAAAGATTAAATATGCGAGGAATATTGTTCATTCAATGCGGTATTATTTTAATCGTAAACGAATCCAATTTTTCCGCGATTTGGGATATCTACGTCACTCAAATTTGTTTCCTAATTAAGACATTATTGTCCAAGTGTTGCATGCATGCATCTACTTGGCACAACTTTGTGTAGATTAGGTAAATTAATTATACCGAAGATCTGGGTTAAACATATTTTAAGACATGTTTATCGCCTCCAAGAATTAAACAGGATTCACTTGGTCTAAATTGGATCATGCGGTCCGCTGCTGAAATCGCAACAACAGTCGACCGTTCTCAATTCACTCAGAAGATTCAAGCTTCAAGATTCCAGATTTATGGTTGAAAAAAGCAAATTGCTGTACAATTGCATAGGATATACGTATAAAAAATTAAAAAAATCGTTACTTGAATGATCATATCCATGTTCTTCATATATGGAGCAAAAATAATCCCCAATGGCGACACAGAGTGAGGGAAAAGAATTTTTGGATGGACAGTAGTTCCGTGCGTTAAAATATATAGACATCAATAGGTAGGAGCCAACGCAGTAGTTTTCAACATAAGGTTTCGTAACCTTTGTTTAAAGATGTGCTCGTTCACTTAGGTAACAATATCTGTCGGCAAGTTATTCCACAAGAAGCATTCACGAACAACGAAGAAGTGACGACGACAATTTAATCGTGAGTGTGGGATTGAAAGGGTCAAAGAGTGGCTGCGTGTGGGGACAACGTAAACAAACTTAAAGAGGTGTTTGGGAGGGTGGGATTTCGCGTAGATGATTCGATATGTCAGAGTGAGTTCGTGTAGGATACGTCTGCGCTCGAGGGTGCACAGTACAAGTCTGGTCAGTCGCTGGTCAAACGGTAAATTATTCAATCCGGTAACCATTTTGGTTGCCTTGTGATAAATTCTTTCGAGGAGCGAGGAGCGAGTGAAGATCAGTACATGGGCTACGAAGAATTGGCAGTGTATTGTAAGAACATTTAACTAATATGGTTATGAATTGGTCAGGAATAAAATATTGGGTTGTTTGAAATCCATACATTGAAGGATTGAACGTTTCAATCATATATGAAGAAGATATCATGCGTAATTGTAGACTAAACGTTAATTAGCGGGTCATTTTTGTCGTTAAATGTCAAATAATGAATTAATTCCTCATTTTCTTTGAACCTACTCATTTCTCGAAGCTGGATTTTAATAACCATCTTTGTTTAAAATATCATTGTTGTTCAATATTTTATTCTAAATCTCACTATCGCAGCTTGGGAGAGTGTGGGTACGTATATGCTTGAAAATATAATTAAAAAACAAATGATCAATTTTGATGATTTTAACTTTATTCACCAATATGTTTGTGGTTGGTGACAATCGATGAATGTTTTGTCATAAATGTGCATCACAATCACATGATGGTTCCATGATGTGCAGTTTTTCGAATGACTAAACAGTCCGATGCGTGAGGAACAATCTCTTCCGCAGTGCTTGCAGCGATAGATAGAGCTCAGTCGTTGGGCGTGAGTTGCACGCCGGCTGCGTGATCTACGCTCAGCAGCCAAAAGCTGTATCAGCTTCTCCCCAGCTTAAAGAAGGCGCTTTATACAATGAGGCCAATATGAGCGGTCAAGTTCAAGTTCTACCCAACCAAGTATGTCTTATAAATATCAAAATTCAACTGACACCTCAATTCGTAAATTCACTAACATCTGATTAACAGAAGAAGAATTTTTCACAAAATAATCGGTTTACAGATAAATGTATCTTCATTGGTTTTCACAGATTTCAGTTGAACAACTTAAATGGAACGCAATAACTACCTCAAACAATCGCGAGATTAGATGCCTCGTCGATAAGATTGAATTTGTCAGTGGGTCCTAAAACACAAGGCAATTTTACTTTCGTCTACTGTTAACAACTCAAATCAAACAGAGAATTGGATGTTGATGGTTAAAATATCAAAATCACCTTCATGGACATTTTTCATATTAATTTGATCTCGAAATAATATGAAGGGTTTCAGAACGTAAAACCCAGAACTTTCGAGAAAAACAGTAAACATTTCAAAACAACGTTCTTGTGTATTTCATTTTAAAAATGACAGCCGTTAAATTCCCGGAGTTGTCAGGACCTAATAGCAACATTAAGCGCGAATATTTGCACGCATCCTAATTACAGAATTAGAACAATAATAGATGAATAAAGAAATGATAATATAAAAGTCACCTCCGATTAATAAACATCTAGAGAATCAAGATAATTCGAGTTTATGATCGTCAGCTTCGAATCTAACTAAGGATATCTTGCAGTATCGTGTTCAGAGTAGTTTACAGGACATGGATCCTAAAGTTTTAGATTCCGAAACATCAATGAAATGTTGGAAATTATTCATTTTACTGAGATCAATAACTATTACACATTCGGCTTCACTCACAATTTTCTAAACTGCCATTCGTAATCGTGACGTGATATCGGTTTTAAAAGAATTTTTAATATTTCACAAACATGGTTTTTTGTCATAGCAACCTCGTCACTTGTTGGAAACATTAAACTTATGTATTGTAAACAATTTCATTGGAAACTTATCCCCGCAAGCTTTCGGTTTGAAGTCTAACGGGGCTGGATAATTCACTCAAATTGCTTTTGAGCACTGGCCAAAGGGCGCAATCAATTTAGATCGAATATTACAAATTGCAAGTAACGTTGACGGTTCAAAATATCCTTCCTAATTTAGATGCAAAAATTGCAGTTTGTAGTTCAACTCAATGGAAACAACCTGAAACAGTAATGGCAGAGAATTTCTGGAGGTTGCTTAGAGTAAAATGGCATTTCTATCTTGGTAGAAATGTGGTCATCTGAAAAGCGTCAGCAAACGAGAATGTTAAGAGCCTAATCACATGGGATAGTATTCACATTTGCAAATTCCTCTCGAGAAAATGGAGCAAAAATCAAATATTCCGATAAAATATGTTTGGCTTTTTTCGGAATCGGACATCACTTTTTTTCATTTTATCAACACATGTGTGAAGCGCTTTATCAAGGTTCGAAATTAATGATTTAATTGAATTGTGCGTTCTGTTATTTCATTTCATATGATTAGCAGTAAAAGTAAAATTAATTCCAAGTAAAGTATTTGAAAATATTCGAGACCGATCGGGAGTCCATAATTGTGAAAATAAATTTTTTGGTAACGTTTCGCTTCTGAACACAGAAGCTTCGTCCGACCAAGGGTGTCGGTACGAACAGTGTTCAGGTTTAAATGGCATTCTCTTGACCAAACCTGAGTTCTTTAAGCTAGACAGGAGAGATCAAGATAATTGATCACACCTCCTAATGGCTGTGTTCATCCCTAATTGTTTATTAATGGCACAGCTCAGCGTCTGCCGACACTGCTTACGTAATCATGTGCGTATTCGGTGTGATGTTTGTTAATCCTTATCCGCTACAAAACCGAACGCCAGATTGTTGAGATATCCAAGTATGACATGAAGACAGGAAATTTTCGCCAGAATGATGTGTTTGGGTAAATTTGATTTTCAAGTGCGTGTGTACTCCAGAGAAGTGAGATTTTGAATGCGTGTGGGGTGACTGGAACCAATTTTAAACAGACGTATGGATTATTCGGTATGTCAAGATTAAGTCAGGTTACATACGCCTGTGCTCAAGAGTGCACGATCCGAATGTAGATAATCGTCACTTAAATGGTAGATTATACGATCTCGTGCCAAATTAGTTACCTTATGATAAATTATTGTTATCAGCGAAATGTCATTTTCTATCCATCGTGCACAATGTTGTATGATATAGTCCATGACACAAAGCTTGTTGTAGCAATCTTTTGTGACCTTGATTTCAACTTGCAGAGGTTTCCTCATGTAGCCAGTTCTTGTATTGATCACATCTCCCGCGCTTACCCTACCGCCTTTACTCCGATCGCCAACACTGTATTATTCAACATTAAAGTTTGTCAGATTTGAAAAAAACGTTCTCTTCGGCGGCGACAATTTATTTCGTTAAACACTCACATGTTCTGACGGGGATTTAACCGGGAATGTAAGCACGACGTTAGCCAAGCTGACAAGTCAAGAAAAACGATATATTTGTGACGTTAAATGTCCAAACTTGCAGGCCAACAATGTGTCGTAATTATAAAAACTCTCTCAGAAATCACCACATAACATGAACTTGAGTTGACCCGAATATATTAAAGTATTATTATATCTTCATTTATTGATTTGCTATATTCTTGAATTACTGACTAAAAACATATATTTATCTCCGATTCTACAGTCGAACAGAAACTTGAATCTTGTGAGTAATATGACTACGATATCAATTTTAATTCAAAATATTTTTATTTTTGACAATCATTTTGTTCTCGTTTGAAGCAATCGATTCAATTACTGATTACTTGGATTGAGGTGATTGCCGAGTTCAAGAAGATAAAATACCAATGTTTCCTGTTTCAAAAACCAACGAAATGTGTGCCTCACAAACGGCTTTTGACGTTTGATGAAGAAGAAGAATAAGCACTCCAGAGAATTCTACACCAGGGACCAAATTATATTGTGGATCATATCCTCTATTTAGCTTGCCCAAAACGTCTTCGGGTGTTTTACCCATATTGTAGAGATACTGTAAAACGTTTCATTGAATTTAGACATACTGTTTACAGACGACGCAGCCATTATTACTTAATCGAAAGAACATATTTAGTCGCTAAACGACTATGTTTAGAAGGAATGCAGAAAACGTCGGCTAACAATTAGCATGAGCGCGATGAAAATCCTTGGTCAAGATATTGTATCACCGTTGCTAATAACCTCTCGCTTTACACACACAATTGATAAGCGGATTCGTAGCATTTTTGTCCCGGTGAAAATTGTGTGTTTAGGGTAACCGCAATTTGACTGTAAACACAAAGATGATGGTATACGGCGCATGTGTACTAAATGGTTTACTGTACGGCAGTTAAATCGGGACCACACACGCAAGACGAGAATGTAAGCCGAATGCTATCCATCTATGAATCATCCGCCAATCTTTAATGTATCGCAGATGGAAATATTGAATAACGACGAAGGTATTTCAAAAACAGATTTACAAAGCCTATCCATAATAGTATCACCGTCGCCTACGGTGTCTTGGCCACATCTACAGAATAGTAAATATTCGTATTGCGAAAGATCTACTTATCGTTGACCTGAAATCAGGAGGTAGACCTTAGGCAGTCAAAGACTTTCACATATAGATACCTGAGCTTTTTTTCCATTGACTCCGCGAGTTCAGAAGAACTTGCTATTTACCGCTAATGTTAGAAGCCTTGTTTAAAGCGTTTTCTGCAAGCCGGGAAGTAGAGGATGCGGCTCTTGGCAGCTGTGCAAGGGTCACGCAGCTGGAGTACATCTGACGCCGATCCAATAAGTTATCACTATCTTTGCGAGATTTTGTTTTCGAATCAGATTGTTAAGTCTTTGGAAAAGCTGTAGAGTCTGAAGTCGCAAATTAGATTTGACCATTCTAGATTCAACTAGCCACGGCTTTTTAATTGCAGATTCACAGTGTTTCCTGAATAAGCGCCAAATATCCTCATTAATCACAATTGAAAATATTTATAAAAGTAAATACCCAGTATCTACCAAACTATTTCCAAATTTTCAATCTGCTCATTGATTGGAATTAGTTTTGATAAAAACAACTTGATATTTGTCCGTATAAGTAGTTTCACCCTGGTACAATCATTTCTAGTGCGAACATTTCACGGTTCAGAATGACACGTAAAACTAAACAACGTATGCGTACATTGAAGGTTTCCTGTAATCAATATGTATTCCGGCTTCCATTTGGTAAGAGAACGGTATCATTTTGAAGATGAGTTACTCAAAAACCTCATCTTTTCTGAGCAATTTTAATAATTACTATACGAAATGAGGTTGTTCACGAAAGAGCGTTGCCAAAATATTAATCCCTGCAAACAAAAATTACAATAAAAATATGATGTGAAATTGTTTCTTTAAAATTTGTTATTACAGGTGGACATTTCCGTATTTCGAAACTTTTCATCCAAACGAACTAACACAAATAGCTGTTCAATAGAGACCTGTTTGTGCCAACAGGGCGGCTTATTCTGCAACTTTTAGACGTACTAAAATGTTTCGATGGTTTGAAAGTTAGAGCACTTATTGAACTCACCAGCTTTTCTGTATGAGTTGCCATTCCATGAGTAAAATTCATGCTGGCCGATGAAATTTAACATAGTTTTAATGTCAAATACCTTGAAACATACAAATATGGGTTTTACAAATGGAGGTTTACATTTCAGTTCAAAATTGGATCTATAAACGTGAGCAACATTCGTTGAGTTCTTGGTATATAAATTGAAAGTTTACTAAAGTATATAATTGTCCTTGTAAGGATCGCCTAATGGATATCGTTATAGAAGGCCTGTTTTCAATTAAAATATTTCGGATATTTAATGCCAATCCTAAAACAATGAATTCAGGAAACCATGAAGAAAATCGGCGCAAAATTGTTTTTCGTGTCCGGTGGGATATAGTTCATTATTTCCCAGTTCGTTTTAATTAACTGCAGAAGAAGATTGAAAGCTAACCCAAACGATCTACGCAATTATTAGATTTTCCAAAAATCCATGAGTTTTATAGTATGATTTATTAGAACCACTTTCTGACAACATTTCAACGTACATCAAATTAGGAAACACGTTGATACATAGTTAACAGTAGACATAAATAGCTTTTTTGTAGGTTTGCATCCGTTCGTTGGCGTCTACCCTAAATAAAATCTTATTAGCCCCTTAACATAAAAATTTTTAATCATTTTTATCAACCAGACAATCTTATTCGGTAGGAAAAATCTCTCCGTAATTGCTCACAGCGATCGGCAGAATTCGGTTGGACATTGACAGTTAAACGCCGAGAGTGCGACCTGCGCTTCATCAGCTTGCACCCAACGCTTTACAACGGGCATCCTGAATCGTAGGCTCAATGTGAAGAGCGTTCATACCTTTATTGCAACCGTCTTTGTACCAATAGTGAGGTTCGCCTAATGTTTTAAATCCTGATGAGATAATTACGGCTGCAATTCTCTTGTACCTCGTGATTCCTTGTCAGGTAGGTGATTGCAAACGGACTTATCTGAACAATTATAAGGGCACTTATTGTTCCCCTCATTCGCTTCACGTTCAAGATGTAAAGGACCATCCCTAAATGGAAAACATTCATTGTCATGCAGTAACGTGGGTAAATTGCTCAGGTAAATCTAATCGGTAAACGAGATAATTCAAGTTTCAAACACTTAAATATGTACAAACTTTCTTAGATGTTCTGTTGTTCTCAGCTAATGTAATTCAGCCCTCAGCACAAACGATTCGAAATGTGAGATTTATAAAAAGGAAAAACAAAATTCCTGACCACGTTGAGATGTCATTCGGAGCAGTTCACTACGAAAGTCGATGCAATTGATATTTGCCACCACACAGCACTGGAAACATTTCAACTTAGTAGCAAACGTTTCTACTCTCAACCATTCACTACTGCTTCAGATAATGTTGCGTATTACTACAGTGAGTTTTTTTCAATTTGTGACATTTCAATTGCGTGAAAAGGACTTGAATAGAACGGTATTTCAGCTCAAGGTGTACAATATGTGCGTAAGACAAACAGCAGTAATAACCTGAGACGTGTTTTGCGTGTAGTCCCTTAAACTGGTTGAAGTTGACCAATGCGATACGTGATCAGGATTTAATCTTCATAAACATTTGTGAAATTCCAAAGACGCATAGCCGTCGAAGATTTTATAGTAGCAAGATGATTAAACGAAACTTTGAGTATACTGGTTTACCTAAATGTATAATATACTGTGCAGAATCCACATTTTAGGATGAAGATAAAAAACGAATCTGCTCTTCTTAGAAGAATTTGGCCAAAGAACGTGTGCAGACTTGCAAGTTCGAACGGCTTTCCATCGTGTTTTCTTGAACGACAAACGCGAAACGCATCGAAACAAATAAAATCCTGTTACGTTTCAAGACAATCGGCTGAACATATATGGTTTATACCGTGGTCGACTGCGAGATTTAATGCGTCTCAATGATACATTTTGCGTGAGTTAGGATGTTCATGATCTGTCGAGTTTTGCCGCCAATTCGGTCAGTACACTGTGAATTTATATTGGTTGTTTTAGGAGAAGCGAATAGCAAAAGCCGTTATTTTCCTCATAGTTACCAATCATGTGACAAGTATCCGCAGTAGTTTTTATATACCGAGTTCAAACTTATACCTTTCGTCTAACAATAGATTAGACCTTGAAACTAGCTGCTCTTTGACAAGTCGTATGTTTCCAATGAACTTCAAAAATACTGACCTTTTCTCGTTTAATCCCGCTTCCTTAACTGAAACATTGAAGTTAAACCATTCGCCCGTTCAAGCTTTCTTTAGAACAAAGTGGTTATAGCGAATCGGCGTATGCCGTTTTTAAGCATCTGATATACTCGATTTTCTGAGCTAAGCTGTGAAAGCTCGCTCGAATCGCACCGCCAGTGAATGCTTGCACATGAGACTAATATTGATCTATGGCTCTACTACCAGCCAATTTTGCGCGGTGGAATCTCGTCTCGTGTATCTGTTTTCACGTTCGCACTAATCAATGAATTCTCAGAGTGTCGCAGTCTTTGCTCTGGTTTGACCTGGTGAGCAGTATGCTATTCGTATTTGCGCGTTTAATCGAAAATTAATATAAAGCTGATGTCAATGCATAGATCTAAGGTTTTTCAAGAGAATAAGCAGCGGTTTCGTTTTGGAAGAATGTGCTTTTGAGAAAACGTACTACAAAGGTATTTACTATGCGTTTTAATTAAAACGTGGTTCTGACAATTTGACTGGGCTTTTCTGTATCACCTAGGCCTGTCAAGACGCAAACGTCAACCGGTATCTTCTACTATTTCTTCTTCTTCTTCTCGTGTTATATTCCGTTGAAGTTTCGTTGAAGGCACGAAAGTGTACGCAATGGATGTACAATATGGAGTAGCAGCTAATTCCGTCTCAATAATTTCTCCTTTACTATGAGACCACTGAAAATACAGGACATGCCGGTCTGATAAATTAAGTCAACGATGTTTCCACGGGACATACCAGGACAGCCTTGTGTACAAATTCAAACTATTTTAAATAACTCAAACTCAAATTATTTTCTTCCAGATTGACTCGTGAACCCATTTCAGTGATTGAACTCAGTCCATCAACAGTGATGGTTTGAGATGAGTGTTTACTTTCCCCAACTGTCAAGAAAATGTTATTCGGAGGCCGTTTACGCTCATACACACATTTGGTTCAGTAGAATCAGTACCGCCTGCTAACAACGCACTTGTCTTTGCAGACTTGAAGATAAACCTATTCGTCAAAGCCCGAATTATACGTGCGCCTAGAGAGCATTGTTTGAAATCGCGGCTTATCATCAGAACCACAACGGCCAGGACAAACGATTGAGCAGAATACATGCTGCGAGCTCATTGTTTGTCTGATTTACTTCTCGCTTACGAAAGCGGAGATCAGCCATTAAATTATAATCCTCACTTTGCTGAGAATCATAGAGGATTAGGAAAAACAAGACCGCTCTAAAGATATTTGTGTTTGACAAGCTGACATCATCTGAGCAAACAGGGCAGTTTAAATTGTTCAACGCTGCGCAATTAAGATTTTTTGCAAGTTTTGAATGAGCATGGAAAATAAAAAGCGAAAAAGAAATTTTTGTTTTTCATGTACATGAATTATCAGCAAGCACATAAATTTCAGAACAAAGTTTAAATAATAAAATGCAGTTGAGTTTACAAACAATTATTGTGTCAGGTAAGAAAAACGGATTGCCTAATATTTTCTTCTCTTGGTGATACGAACACAATCTCTAATTTGCGCAAAACATTGATTTAGGACCGAGCTATGTTTAATAGATTATCAAAAATAGCCAATGCATATGCTTACCAAAATGAAAGAAATCTATTGTTGAATTTCAAATGAAACACATCTGATAAACTTTCTTCGAAGGACAAGATATTATTTAATCAAGAATAACATTCGATTATCTGTATTCATATGGCGATATTAGAAACGTTTTCGTAATTTTGCAAATGAATTTCTTCTAAAGTTGACTCAAACCTATGGATAAGTGAGTCATCTTACGAATATTTCACCGTCACTCGCAAACCTCGACTAACACATGAATAGTCAATTCAACAAAAAAAACACAACGAAAGTACGTATAGTAGACAGACCAATAGCTAGCTAACTAGCTAACAAGCGAGATAGAGAGATAGATAGATAGATAGATAGATAGATAGATAGATAGATAGATAGATAGATAGATAGATAGATAGATAGATAGATAGATAGATAGATAGTAGATAGATAGATAGATAGATAGATAGATAGATAGATAGATAGATAGATAGATAGATAGATAGATAGATAGATAGATAGATAGATAGATAGATAGATAGATAGATAGATAGATAGATAGATAGATAGATAGATAGATAGATATATAGATAGATAGATAGATAGATAGATAGATAGATAGTAGATAGATAGATAGATAGATAGATAGATAGATAGATAGATAGATAGATAGATAGATAGATAGATAGATAGATAGATAGATAGATAGATAGATAGATAGATAGATAGATAGATAGATAGATAGATAGATAGATAGATAGATATATAGATAGATAGATATCGATAATGCTTTGTTTTTTATCCAAATTATATAAAGATGCAAAATGTTTTTTCTCAGGTGTTCTGTTATTCCTAGGATGTGAGTCGGGCTCAAACTATTTATAATAAAATTATCCTCATGCAATGAAACAAAGGTTCTTCTAACCAGAACATCGTTAGTTGCAGAAAATTACGTGTGAAATTTGTTTGGTGTTTGTCTTCGTGACGATGTCGTTCACTCATTACACCATATAACCGCATTTGTGTTGTTTTTATTCATCTGGAGAATAGTATCAAATCATATGACTAAAGGCTTTTAATAAAAATCGAAGATTGTCTGAAAAATGAAGCCACTTCTGGGAATAGCCACGATGACTTTTTGATTCAATCATATTTTTGCTCACATTTTAACGGGGTATAGCACATGCGTGTTAACCGAATTTCCAAATGTGCACGATTTTGTTTTCACACGCAGTCAAAGTCCGTATACGCTCAGTTCTTACTCAACAGATGAAACAAAGACAAGCATGATCATCTCCGCTTCGTAATTTTGGAGTTCATACGCGCAAAGTGACTGAATAT